>PVJN01036411.1:0-21513 GCA_004026805.1 Lasiurus borealis | reverse complement strand
CCATGGAAAATAAACTGTTAATGATGTTCAGATTTTTACCTCAGGAAGGGCAAATGGCTCTCCCCACATAAGTACCCACCAATGGAGCCTTATGTTTAGAAATAAGCAATTAAATCCCACACATCAAGGAAAAACAATGAGCTGTTCAAAATGGAATTTAGCCAAGGAGAGACCAAACTGGGCCTTGGTCCCTGTCCTGGGGTTTTCAGTCCTACCTCCACTTCTTACCCACTGTGTAGCCGAATGTCTATGTGTATCAGAAAGTAACGATGGAACGGGTGGATAATGAATGAAAATGAATGCAAAGCACACTGAAAATGCTTAAAGGACCCAAATATGATTTGAGAGAGAGGGCAGCACATCTTGGGCCAAGACAGCCACTTCCAGAAATAATCCCATTATGCAAAAAAGAGCAGGATATTCTTTGGGAAGCTGGCTGATACAGATGGCTCTAATATGGCACCAAATCCCATACAATGGTATTTTCTACAGAGAAGCGTTATTTTTTTGTATATGGTTCCCAAAGCTAAAGGTGCCATGATAGAAATTACATTTTAGTTCCTGAGAAGTTTCAACATGATTGTCTGTGTTGCACTAAATATGAAAGACAACAAAATTACAGAATAGAGCTAGCCTTTCATCAGAAGAAAAAATATAAAGATCCGGGTAGAAATTTTGGAGGACAAGATAGCAAGACTCTGAGAGAACAACTATTTGACAAACTTTTGCTGAGGTATCCATACTTCAGGAGGGCAGAACTATTTCAAAAACAAGGAAGCAAAAACATAAATGCAGTGTAACCAAGACTGTTAGATAAACAAATAGCAGGCATATCAACAAATCCTTAGCAAACCACTTTATATGCACTTCCGACAGGGGCCTCAAAGAAACACTTCTAGATACAATGTGAAACTTTGAGCCAGGTATTGGTTTTTCACTTTACCCCATGATGCACAGGTGAATTACCACCAGTAATACCTTTCCTAGATATAAAAGCTACATATCTATTTGTACGCTACAAATACAAAGAATTCTTTTAAAAAATATATATATTTTTAAAAAGTATTTTATTGATTATTTTTTTGTTTTTAAAGAAAGGAAGGGAGAGGGATAGAGAGTTAGAAATATCAATGAGAGAGAAATATTGATCAGCTGCATCCTGCACACTCCCTATTGGGTATGTGCCTGCAACCAAGGTACATGCCCATGACGGGAATTGAACCTGGGACCCTTGAGTCTACAAGCTGAGGCTCTATCCACTGAGCCAAACCGGTTAGGGCAAATACAAAGAATTCTTAACATTTAAAAGGCAAAAGATAAGTGAATATAAAGTTCTTAAGATTTAAAAAAAATGAAAATAAAAGCAACAAAGTAGTTGCTTTTAAATAGGGAATCTTACAAGAGATGTGAAATTTATCATCTACTGTACTTTTAGCCTATATCTTATTGATAATTTAAAATTATAATTAGTGTTCTGGGGACTGAATGCTACACAGAAAACTAAATATGCACATATGTATGAGATGTGAGATGCTGCTGCAGGAGAGAAATACCCTATTTTTAAAGCCAAAAAAAAAAAAAAATCTTGCTGAAGTCAATCCTTTCATTTATATGTCTCATGTAAATTACACACATTTTAAAATCTTCAACATGTTGAAAATGGCCAGGTCTCATGCACTTCTTCTTTATCACCTCCCATTTTTACTTGGCCATGGCAAAGCAGACTTTTTAGAGGTACTTAGGAATTAAAAGTTATATAGTTTGAATTGAGCCAATAAGTGACCCTCCCGTAGAAACAAATTTTTATAATCTAGTAAAAAAATATAAATTTTCTCCTCTAAAGGCATTTTCTTATGCAGTAACACCACAAAAATAGCTGAAGTTTAAAATAGTGGATTTCCCATATGGTTAGTCCACAGCAAGATAAAGTTGTAAATGAGGGGACTATGTGAAGAAAACATAAAAAAGCCTTAAGGGCACATACAAAAAATGTGATATTGTATGATTTACATACTCAATTTTATTCTCCAAAATTCAATGAGAAAGCTTAATATGTCATAATTTAAATTGTATTTCACATCAAATACTCTTGATTACGTATTTAACTCTAAGATCCATAACTCAATTTAGAGGACATAATGTAGGAGAGGAGTTAGTAAGAATCTAACCTTTTGCATTTCTTGACTTTTTTGGGCTTGTGGTAATGTTGTATTTATAGAGATTCTACACTTTCAAATTTAAGTCTTGAAATGTCAGAAAAAGCTGAGATCTCACAGAAGGTGATTTTTAACAGTCCTTAAAAGTAAAGACTTTATGATCTTCTGACAACTGGAGCTTTCACATTTTAAGACTTAAAATTTTCAGTCCTAATATTACATAAGCATACACATTGGTGTACTTTTAAAGGTTCCATCATCCTTAATAAAATTGGAAAGAAAAGACAAATAATAATACAAAAGTTGTGAAGTTCAGCAATTTTGTACAAATACAAATACAAATATAAAAATAGTAAATACTTAAAAAGTCTTCTGTATTTAAACATGGTCCTTTATAAGATATTTTCAGTGTCAAAGAAATAACATTCAGTTAACTTTTTATTATTTATTGTAATAAAAAAATGGAAACCTCCCAGTATTTTGAAGCTGGAACATGGATAAATAAAGAGATTCAGAAAGGTTAATTGATAAGATCCTACCGCTACTTTTAGAGTTATATCTAGAATATACCAGGTCTTTTGTCTCTAAATTTCTCCCCTAGCTAAAGTTTTATACATAATTCTTGGAATTAATTTATTTTCAATGTACCCTACTACCATCTGTGTGACCACAGGTAAGTCACTATCTAGTTTTCACATTTTCAACTCAACAAATATTGTTCTATCACCTACTATGAGCCAAATGTAGAGATTACAAAAATGGTAAGAAATGAGTTAATCTTAGGCTCAACAGCAGCGGTTTCTCACAGATTGAGAACCGCTAGCAGGGTCATCTAAGACCATCGAAAAGTAGAGATATTTACTTTATGATTCATAACAATAGCAAAATTACAGTTATGAAGTAGCAACAAAAATAATTTTATGGTTGAGGGTCAACACAACATGAGGAACTGTATTAAAGGGTCGTGGCATTAGAAAGGTTGAGAACCATTGCTCTAGATGCTGCTTGCACATCTCAACGTTCTCTCTCCCAACATCCTTACACAAACTCCAGCCAATGCCACTGAACTGACCAAGCTTTTTCTATCTAGGATCTCACTACTTTTCTTTTCCTAGGATGCTTTCCTGTATCCACAAAATACCGGTGACTTCTGTGACAAAATCCAGTTCAGGCTCTATTGTCTCAATAAATAAAATAGTATACAATCTCTGATTTGTTAACTGAATCATTTTTTATAAAATTGTTATAATCTCTTTATATTGGTATTGCTATTTTACATGTATATGTATGCCTCTTTTGGCTGCATTAGTAAGCTCTCTGTGGTCAGACACAAAGCCTTCATGCCAGAATTGACCATATTCTTTTGCATAGACAAACACTGTTTTATTGCACTTGCAATTTTTACAAATTGAAGGTAAGACCTTCCACAAGCAAAAAAGATAAGTCACTTTATTGTAATACTTGCTTTATTGCTGGGGTGTGGAACCAAACTTACATTTCCTCTGAGATATGCTTATATCTGATATAATTTTATAATGGTAATGGTGAGACTATTAGTGAAAAAATAAAAGCCAGAGAAAAGAAAAGAATCCAAACTAGATTCATAGTGATTTACAGAAATATTAACCAATTTTTCCAAATGTCAAATGGTGACTGCTCAGGCAAGAGTTTTCAACTTTGTTGACATATCCTACATGTATACTATAATAGAAATATTTGTTAAGTATTAAAACACTATTACTCAATATTTTCTTAAGTACTTTTAAATAACACCAGATTTTTACACATAAAGGATATTTGTTTCAAAAGAGATTTTCTACCCCAATGAAGAAATTTTAGAGAGAATCCAAGATGGTGGTATAAGTAAATACCTACACTGCTGCCTCGCACAACAATTTCAAAACTACAACTAAAAGACAGAACACACATCATTCAGAACCACACGAAAGCTGGCTGAGTGTAAGTTCTACAACTAGAAGGAAAGAGAGGGGCTTGCAGAGACTCCTCTGGGTACAGAGACACGCACATGGAGAAAGAAGGTGCTGGAGTACCTGGCTGGCTTTCTCTGGCGGGAAGAAGATGGAGACTCTCAATGGCACTGAACCCCTTATCCTATGACACTAAACCCCAGATCCAGCCAACAGGGGAGTTTGGACTGTGAAAAGGGAGAAGTGCACGAAAATTTAGGGGAGTCGCAAAAGATCAGAAGTCTGGTGACGTGCACGGCACTGTGCACAGAGGACCGACTGCTGATTGTGCCACTTGCTTTCACAAGTGGGCGGGAGACAGACCCTCCCCACTGCGCCACTTCTAACTCCACTAAACCCCAGTTTCGGGCAAAACCCTGGGGACCCAGACTCATATGGTCCCCGAGCGCAGGGGAGCTGGAGGGGCAGCAGTCTAGAGGCACTGCGAGAGAAAGTGCACGTGCACAGGGACCACTCCAGTGATTACCCAGTCATGTGAGACTCAGGGGCCATGGAGGGCAGGGCTGACTGGAAGGCAAGGCAGTTCCTTAAGCCCTGAGACTCCACCCATCCTAAGTTCAACAGAGAAATTTTTGCAGTTTTGTAAGTCTGATATCATAAGGCTGAATCCAACACAGAAGTTCTCCCAGCATAGTAAAAATGCCGAGACAAGGAAAAGGATCACAAACAAAAGAAATGGAGGAAAACAAAACACTGGATATAGAGTTCAAAACCACACTTATAAAGTTTTTTAAGAATATCCTAGAAAAGTTGGATAAAGTTAGTGAGACCCAAGAGGAGATGAAAAAGAACCAACTAGAGATGGAAAAGAACCAACTAGAAATTAAACATACACTGACTGAAATAAAAAAATATTACACAGATACCTAACAGCAGAGTAGAGGAAGGCAAGAATCAAGTCAAAAATTTGAAATATAAAGAATCAGAAAACACTCAACTGGAAAAGCAAGAAGAGAAAAGAATCCAAAAATGTGAAGATAATGTAAGGAGACTCAGGGACAGCTTCAAGCGTACCAACATCAGAATTATGGGGGTGCCAGAAGAAGTGAGAAATCAAGATACTGAAAACCTACTTAAAGAAATAATGACTGAAAACTTCCCACATCTGGTGAAAGAAATAGACTTACAAGTCCAGGAAGCGCATAGAACCCCATATAAAAGGAATCCAAAGAGGACTACACCAAGACACATCATAATTAAAATACCAAGAGCAAAAGAAAAAGAGAGATTTTTTTTTTAAGAAAGAATATTAAAAGCAGCAAGAGAAAAACAGTTAATTACCTACAAGGGAGCACCCATATGAATGTCAGCTGATTTCTCAACAGAAACGATGCAGGCCAGATAGGAGTGGCAAGAAATATTCAAAGTGATGAGTAGCAAGAACCTACAACCAAGAATACTCTATCCAGCAAAGCTATCATTCAGAATTGAAGGGCAGATAAAGAGCTTCACAGAGAACAAAAAGCTAAAGAAGTTCATCAACTCCAAACCAGAATTATATGAAATGCTGAAAGGTACTCTTTTAGAAGAGGAAGAAGAAAAAGATAAAAGATAAAAAATTATGAACAACAAATACATATCTATCAACAAGTGAATCTAAATATTATGGGAATTAAAAATTTGATCAACAGAATAAACTGGTGAATATAATAAAATCAGGAGCACAGAAAGGGAGTAGACTGATAATTCTCAGTGGGAAAGGAGGGAGGGGTGTACAGGGAAAGACTGGACAAAAATCATACACCTATGGATGAGGTCAACAGGAGGGAGGGAAGGGTAGAGGGAAGGGTAGAAGCCGGGTAGAGGGGAGTTATGGAGGGGAAAAAAGAGAAACAAATGTAATAATCTGAATAATAAAGATTTGATTAAAAAATTTTTAAATAAGGAGGGTGATCCAGTAACATATTTTAAAAGGTTATCTATTGTAATTAATTAAATATTGCAGACTATTTTACAGTTTCTTAATTTTAGATTATGGTGTATTTTTCTTTGTGAGTTTCATAAATGATTTAGTGTTACCCCTTGAAAAAGTGAGTGTTACACCACAGAATTTGTCACTGCAATCATCAATTATTCTGAAATTTTGATAAATATAACCTCTAATGACACAAAGCCATAATGACTTTCTATCTCATGAAAAGTTCTTGTTTTTAGATATGAGTTTTCTCACTTTAGTAACTGAAAAAAAATAACTCTTGAAGTTTTGATTAAACAAAAAGATTTCTTTTAAAAGTAAGATACACATTTTTAAGCCAGGTGAAAATGAACTCTTTTTAAAGTATAAAAATAACATTGCCCTTCCTCAATCTCTGACTATTCAGTATTAATAATTTACATCTTGTGTTATATTCAATAGTTTTGTAACTCTTTTTTAAAAAAATATATATTGTTTTATTGATTTCAGAGAGGAAGAAAGGAGACAGAGATAGAAACATCAATGATGAGAGAGAATCAATGATTGGCTGCCTCCTGCACAACCCCCACTGGGGATTGAACCTACAACCCAGGCATGTGTCCTTGGCCAGAATCGAACCTGGGAGCTCTCAGTCCACAGGCTGACACTTTATCCACCAATCCTGGGAATTGGGCCTAAACCGGCAGTCAGACATCCCCTGAGGGGTCCCGGATTGGAGAGGCTGGACTGAGGGACCCCATGCATGAGTTTCATGCACCAGGCCTCTAGTCCTATCTAATAAAAGAGTAATATGCAGATTGACCATCACTCCAACACACAAGATGGCCACCACAAGATGGCCAGCAGGGGAAGGCAGTTGGGAGGGACCAGGCTTGCAAGGGAGGACGACAGTTGGGAAAAACCAGGCCTATACGGGAGGGCAGTTGGGGGTGATCAAGTCTGTAGGGGAGGGAGTTAGGAGTGATCAGGCTAGCAGGGGAGGGCAGTTAGGGGTGACCAGGTCCACAGGGGAGGACAGTTAGGGCAAAGAGGCTGGCAGGGTAGTGGTTAGGGTGTGATCATGCTGGCAGGCAGAATCAGTTAGGGGCAATCAGGAAGGCAGGCAGGTGAGCAGTTGGGAACCAGCAGTACTGGATTGTGAGAGGGATGTCCACTGGGATCGGGCCTAAATGAGCAGTCGACACCCCTTGAGGGGTCCCAGATTGGAGAGGGTGCAGGCTGGACTGAAGGACACCCACACTCCATGTACGAATTTTGTGTATCAGGCCTGTAGTTATATATAACAACTAGTGGCCTGGTGCACAAAATTAGTGCATGGAGGGAGGGTTCCCTCAGTACAGCCTGCACCTCTCCAATTGGGGGCACCTTGGGGAATGTCTGACCTCTGGTTTAGGCCCAATCCCTGTGGCCAACTGGTTCCCCTTATTGCTAAGACACATTCTCCCAGAAGTCTGCTAACATAATTAAAAATTAAAGATATTTATTTAAGCCAGTCCTTAGATTCCCCCTCTTCTCTTTTCTATTTTTAAAAAAATGTTTTTATAAATTTTTTAATAGAGAGAGAGAGAAAGGGAGAGGGAGAGATAGAAATGTCGATAAGAAACAGTGATTGGCTACCTCCTGCATGCTCTTTACTGGGGATCAATTCCACAACGTGGGCATGTACCCTGATTGGGAATTGAACTGCCAACCTTTTGGTACATGGAATGATGCTCAATAAACTGAGCCACACCAGTTAGGCATCTTCCCTCTACTCTCTCTTTCTTTTTGCTTTTATTCTCAAGCCCAGCAAAAATGGGTCAGAAATGTGGTATTTAGTAAATACCCAAAATTCTTTATGTCCAAAATAAATTAAAAATCTTACCCTAGGAAACTTATTTTTATTGGCCTCTATTGGATAATGGCATCACCAATCAGCACTTTGCAAAAGTAGGAAGTACTCATCTCTGTCAATCTTTCTATTTAAGCAGTAAGTAAGTCATAATGTCTATGGCCTAGATATTTATTCCTTGTTCTCTCAACTTTTTTTAAAAAATACATTTTATTGATTTTTTTTACAGAGAGGAATGGAGAGGGATAGAGAGTTAGAAAAATTGATGAGAGAGAGACATCGATCAGCCACCTTCTGCACACCCCTACTGGGGATGTGCCCGCAACCAAGGTCCATACCCTTGACTGGAATTGAACCTGGAACCTTTCAGTCTGCAGGCTGATGCTCTATCCACTGAGCCAAACCGGTTTTGGCATTCTCTCAACTTTGTGATTATGAATGATTAAATTCTCATCATGCTCCCTAACCCCCTAACATACTCCTAACTGATTTCTTTTTTTTAAAATCTCTTTTCTTCCAGTCTTTCCTCACACTATTACCACCAATCTGATCATGCTAGTGTCAAACTTAGAAACTTCTGATGTTCCCCATATTTGCAGCTTGCGAATTTGCTACTCTGACTATTGAGTTTGCTGACCATTGCTCTAAAGCAGTGGTTCTCAACCTGTGGGTCGCGACCCCTTTGGGGGGGGGTTAAACGAGCCTTTCACAGGGGTCACCTAAAGCCATCGGAAAATGTACTAATGTAGTTTACTGTTGTTATATTAAGACTGTTACCCATGCTACACCATGCTTCAAGAGAAAATTTCACTTATTTGTAATTAGAAATAAATATTTCACAATATATAATTGTGATTATCACTATACTTTAATTATGTTCAATTTGTAACAATGAAAATACATCCCACATATCAGATATTTACATCAGGACTCATAACAACAGCAAAATTACAGTTACGAAGTAGCAATGAAAATAATTTTATGGTTGGGGGTCACCACAACATGAGGAACTGTATTAAAGGGTCGTGGCATTAGGAAGGTTGAGAACCACTGCCCTAGGGGATTAAGCCCAAGACTCCTCAGCAGAAGTTCCTCTATCTTATGGGCCTCATTTCCTATAACTCCTCATCTTTGAGCTCTTCTGCTTACCCATACTAAACTTCTGCCATTCTCTGAACCTATTCTGTATCCTGTGTCTGGGCCTATGATCTTATTTTTCTGTGTACAACGAATGACCTATTTTTCTCTAATCATTACTTCTGGGAACAGTTCAAGTTTTACTTCCTGTGAAAATCCTCCCTAAACACTCAAGCTAAGCTAGTGACTCCCAACTGTGCATTCATCCCAACTTTTCATATTTTTCCAGTGAAACACTTACCACATTCTTTGCAATGATTTATTTACATGCTGTTGGAGACTGGTAACTGTTCATGAAAACCTTTGCTAAAATAATTGTAACCAAGCACCTGGATGCCTGATACATTACATTTCCCAGCATTCCCTGCAGTTAGGTGAGGCCATATGACAAAGTCCTTTCCAATGCCAGCAGGTGTAAAATTGATTTGTGCCTTGAAAAAAGTGGGTTTCGATTCCTCCATGTTCTTATCTTTCCCTTCTCATGATCCAGAGCACTGATGATTCTGTAACCCAGCTGTGACCATGCAGATGAGAATACTAGGTGATGGCAGAGAAAGAAAATGGAAGGGACCTGGTCTCTGAGCTGGGTGGTATGGGGCAGAGCTTCTTGCTCCTTTGGAATGCCCACCTTGGACGGTTATGAGAGAAATAAACACTTATATGCTGTGTGTATCGGATCTTTTAATTAGAAGAGTTTAGCTTTACCTTAGCTAATATAGGCCTTTCTCTTCTTTTGGTTTGTTTGAACCTTAAGAGCAAAGCTGACTGATATTACTTTGTGTGCCCTGTAACAGCATACAGTACTTAAATTAATGCTAGCTGAAAGAATGCAAGGAAATTATTTTCAAGTCCCAATTTCTACACCTTCTTCTCTATCAATCTCTCCAATGCCTATGACTTAAAGCTGTTTTTGGCCTAAATGCACCATGGTGACTTGTAGGAATCTTCATGCATGAAATCTTTCGAGAACCAACACCAAACTGACCTGTCCTGTGTCCCATTCTTTGAGTGATTCCACTAAATAAGTGACCTCATTGAAGAAAAAACTTAAGATGATTCTCATGTCCAAGTCACATGGATTCTGTGAAAGGAGGTCACTGGATTCTATCCCTTCTCTTCACTTTTACTCTTATCATCTGCATTTAGACTTCATTACTTCTTGCAGAGACCTGAATAATGACCTTTGAACTGCATTTGCCCTATCTTTAGCCTTCCTTCGGAATATATTTTACTCATAACAGCAAGATCAATCTTTCTGAAACAGAGCTTTGATAGTTCATTTCCTCCCTCAAAAACCTTTAATCTCAGGGTTTAAAGAAAACCTCCTCCCTCCTTAGCCTATTATTTAATGTTCTCTTAACCTTATTTTCCTTATCCTTCATTTACACTCATGATGCATCTATCAAATGTCCTTTTTGCTCTTGTCAATACTCATGTAACATACTTTACAGTTTCAAAACGTTGTCCATGTTGACAATCTTAGTTAAAATATTTGTTTTCTCTTCTGTGAATCTTCAAATCCTATCAGTTATTCAATGTTCAACTAATGAAGCTCACCTCCTCAATCACAGAATGTCTGATGGATTATATAATATGATAGAATACCATCTTCCAAATTTCTCTATGATTTATATCAATATCTCCATTGTGATCCTTATTCCCTTGACTCTTGAATCATTAAATTTATAAATGTTTATCTTCTCTCTACTAAGAACAGAATATACTACACACACAGCAAACGCTCAATAAATATTGTTTCATGGATGGGGATACTATTATTTCAATATGCTACTCATTCTAGACATTTATATTTTACCCTTGGTAATAGAGAGACTCATATGTGGAATGTTGTGGTGAGAAAAAGTTGGAAAATACGAAACAAAAAATTATTTTGGTGTGAAACACAAATGAAAAACACTACAATGCCTGCCAGGCATAAGGCTCTCTTCTCTATGATAATTTCTCATTTAAAAATACATGTTTGGTTAGATATTCTTCTATGATGAGAAAAAGGAAAATGCATCTCTATTTACACATTTATTTAGTTTTTTTCATCTTCATATTAATGCTCTTTTCAAATCTTGTACTGTGAGACAGCTTTGTCAAATCCATCCCAATTACTATTGCCTGTCACATTCCTTTGCTCTTCCCTCTGGGCTTTGATACCTCTTATTCAGGGTGGAGCAAAAGGAGGTTTATAATTGTGAGTACATGAAACATTGAGTTTTTTCTTGTCTTATTATGTAATTCATTATTGTCCTTATGAAAACTGTACAACTACTCCCCCAACTTCGTCTATCTTTCCCCTTTATAAGTGGTTTGGTATGTGGCACCCAGCTTTCCTGCTCATCTGAGAAACTGATCTTGTTTTAAACTTTCCTTCCTGGAACACAGGCATAAAGAACATAAATGGCTACAAACAAGTAATAATAAAATTAAATGTAAATGGACTAAATGCTCTAATCAAAAGACATCAAGTGACTCAATGGATAAGAAAACATGATCCATATATATGCTGTCTACAAGAGACCTACCTCAGAACAAAGGATTCATAGACTGAAAGTGAAGGGATGGAATATGTCTTTTAGGCAAATGGAAATGAAAAAAAAAAAAGCTGTGGTAGCAATACTTATATCTGACAAAACAGACCTCAAAGTGAAGGCCATAATAAGAGACAAAGAAGGCCACTTCATAATTCTAAATGGATCAATACAACAAGAGGATATAACTCTGGTAAACATATATGCACCCAATACAGGAATACCCAAATACATAAAAAAACTTCTGGAAGTTATCAGAGGAGAGATTGACAGCAGTACAATCATAATCGGAGACTTTAAAACCCTATTAACATCACTGGATAAATCCTCTCGACAAAAAAATCAGCAAAGAGACAGCAATCCTAAATGACTCAATAGATCAGATGGACTTAATCAATATATTTAGAACATTCCACCCCAAAGCTACAGAATATATATTCTTCTCAAGTGCACATGGGACATTTTTAAAGATAGACCACATATTGGGACACAGGCAAAGTCTCTCCAAATTCAGAAAGACTGAAGTCATATCAAGCATCTTCTCAGATCACAATGTCATAATATTAGAAATAAACTACAATAAAAACAATCACAAAAATTCAAACACTTGCAAGCTGAATAGCATGCTATTAAATAATGATTCGGTTACCAAAGAGATCAAAGAAGAAATTAAAAAGATCTTGGAAATAAATGACAATGAAAATTCAACAATCCAAAATATATGGGACACAGTGAAAGCAGTCCTGAGAGGGAAGTTCATCGCATTACAGGCCTATCTCAAAAAACAAGAAAAACTGGTAATAAACCATCTCACTCTGCAACTCAAAGAATTAAAAAGAGAGCAACAAGAGAAGCCCAGAGTGAGCAGAAGTAAGGAAATAACGAAGATCAGAGCAGAAATAAATGACATAGAGACCAAACACACACACACACACACACACACACACACACACACACACACACACAACCTCAAAAAAGATCAATGAAACTAAGAGCTGTTTTTTTGAAAGGATAAATAAGATTGATGGATCTCTAGCCAGGCTCACCAAGAAGCAAAGATAGAGGAACTGTATAAACAAAATCAGAAATGAAAGAGGCAAAATAACAACAGACCCCACAGAAGTACGAAGAATTGTAAAAAAAAAAAAATACTATGAACAACTCTATTCCAACAAACTGGTCAACCTAGAAAAAATGGACTTATTCCTAGAAAAATATAACCTTCTAAAATTCAATCAGGAAGAATAAAAAAATCTGAATAGGCTGATTGATATGTATGGAGGAAATTAAAGCAGTAATCAAAAAAACTTCAAAAGCCCTGGACCAAATGGCTTCACAGGGAAGTTTTATCAAACATTAAAAGAAGACCTAAAACCTACCTTCCTCAGACTACTCCAAAAAATTCAAGAGGAAGGCACACTTCTAAACTCTTTCTCTGAAGCCAGTATTACTCTAATCCCAAAACCAGATAAAGATAATACAAAGAAAGATAATTATATGGTTTTTATCTCTCAATTTGTTTATGTTTTTTTTTTATTGATTTGTAGTATCACATTTATTGATTTGTGGGTATTGTACTATCCTTGCATCCCAGAAATAAATCCCATTTGATCATAGTGTATGATCTTTCTAATGTAATGCTGGATCAAATTTGCTAGAATTTTGTTGAGAATCTTGGCATTTGATCCAGCATTACATTAGAAAGATCATACACTATGATCAAATGGGATTTATTTCTGGGATGCAAGAATGGTACAATACCCACAAATCAATAAATATAATCATATCAATTGATGCAGAAAAAGCATTTGACAAAATCCAACACAATTTCTTGATACCAACTCTCAGCAAGGTGAAAACAGAAGGATCATACCTCAACACAATACAAGCCATATATGACAAACCTACAGCCAACACCATACTCCATGGACAAAAACTAAAATCATTTCCCCTAAGAAGAGGAACAAGACAGGGATTCCAACTCTCACCACTCCTGCTCAACATAGTACCAGAAGTACCAGCCATGGTGATTAGACAAGCAGAAGAAATAAAAAGCATCCAAATCGGAAAAGAAAAAGTAAAATAGTCATTACTTGCAGATGACATGATATTGTACATAGAAAACCCTAAAGGATCACTCAAAAATTTACTAGAAGTAATGAATGAATTTGGCAATGTAGCAGGATACAAAATTAACACCTAGAAATCTATGGTTTTTTTATATGCCAATAATGAACTCACAGAAAGAGAAACTAAAAGTTCAATCCCATTTACCACTGCAACAAAGAAATTAAGATACCTAGGAATAAATTTAACCTAGGAGGTAAAAGACCTGTACTCAGAAAATTATTGGACACTGAAAAAAAGAGATAGAGGAAGACATAAAAAAATGGAAGAATATACCATGTTCATGGACTAGTAGAATCAACATCATTAAAATATCCATACAACCCAAGGGAATCTATTCTTTCAATCCCCATTAAATACCAATGCATACTTCAAAGACCTAGAGCAAACTCTCCAAATTCATCTGAAATAAAAAAAGACCCCGAGTAGCTGCAGGAACTCCGAGAAAGAAAAATAAAGTTGGAGGGATCACAATACTAGATATCAAGCTTACTACAAAGCCACTGTTCTCTATAATAAAGCCTGGTACTGGCACAAGAACAGACATACAGACCAGTGGAACAGGATAGGACCCAAGCCATTATGCTCAATTAATATTTGACAAAGGAGGCAAAAACATACAGTGGAGTCAAGACAGTCTCTTCAATATATCATGTTGGGAAAATTGGACAGATACATGCAAAAATAGGAAACTAGAGCACCAACTTACAGCATACACAGAAATAAACTCAAAATTGATAAAAGACTTAAATGTAAGACAGAAAACTATAAAAATATTAGAAGAAGCCATAGACAGCAAAATAGCAGACATTTGTCATAGCAATATCTTTACTGATATAGTTGCCAGGGCAATGGAAACTAAAGAGAAAATAAACAAATGGGACTACATCAAAATAAAAAGCTTCTGCATAGCAAAAAAACAAAAACAAAAAAATAAACAAACCATAAAAAAAACAAAAACAAGAAAGCCCACTGCATGGAAGAACATATTTGCTAATGTTATCTAGATATATAAAAGCCAAGGGACCAGAACACTGGAACCAGAATGACTGGAACCAGAACAACTGGTCATTATGAAGTGCACTGTGGCTGGCCAACCAGCCGGAATGGGAGGGGGGCCCTGCTCCTGACCAGCCCTCTCAACCCTGATAGGGAGTGGGGCCTGCTGGCCAACCTCCTGCAGTCCCTCCCCGCTGCTGGCCTTGCCCAATCAGCTCCCATTAGGGCAGGCTGACTGGACTCCACCCGTGCACGAATTTGTGCACCGGGCCGATAGTATCCAATCTCTAACATTTATAGGGAATTCATACAACTTAACAAATGAAAGATAACAATCCAATAAAAAAATGGGCAAAGGAACTAAATAGACACTTTTCAAAAGAGGACATACAGAAGGCCAAGAGACATATGAAAACATGCTCAAAGTCACTAATCCTCTGAGAGATACAAATCAAAATGAGGTAACATCTCACACCTGCCAGAATGGCTATCATCAAAAAATTAACAAATGACAAGTGTTGGAAAGGATGCAGAGAAAAAGGAACCCTACTGCACTGCTGGTGGGAATGCAGACTGGTGCAGTTACTGTGGAAACAGTATGGCATTTTCTCAAAAAATTAAAAATGGAACTTCCATTTGATGCAGTAATCCCACTTCTAGGAATATATCCCAAGAAAACAGAAATACCAATCAGAAAGGATATATGAAACCCCATGTTCATAGCAGCACAATTCACCATAGCTAAGATTTGGAAACAGCCTAAGTGCCCATCAGCAGATGAGTAGATTAGAAAACTGTGGTACATCTATACTAGTGGTCGTCAACCTGTGGCTCACGAGCCACTGTTTGCCGCTCTGTTGACTAATGAGTTTGCAGATTACTGATCTACACAATGGAATACTATACTGCTGTATAAAAGAAGGAATTCTTACCATTTGTAACACCATGGATGGACTTGGAGACCATAATACTAAGCGAAATAAGCTAGTCAGAGAAAGATAAATATCACATAATCTCACTCATTTGTGGAATATAAAGAACATCACAAACTGATGAACAAAAATAGATTCTGAGACAAAATAGCATCAAACAGACTGTCAAACTTCAGTGGGAAGGCAGGGGAGGGTTGAGGTGGGATAGGAGATCAAGCAAAGCACTTGTATGCATGCAGATAAACATAACCAATGGACAGACACTAGGGTGGGTGGGGGAGAACAGGGGAGGTCAATGTGGGAAAAAGGAGACATATGTACTACTATTTATAATACTTTAAAAAATAATAAAGAAACTTTCCTTGTTACTAACCCAAAAATACTAAAATCATTTTATATACCACTATTGGCCCAGTGCACAAATACGTGTACATTGAAAGAAAATTAATTAGAAGTATTTTAATATCACTGTTTGCCCTTTATAATAGTAATATGAACCAAATTCACAACAAAAATGACAGATGGAAACACAAGCTTTTCATGTATCAGGCATGTGTGAGTCTATTTAGCCTTTTATGGATATAGAATAAGCTTGCTTTATTAGACCTGCTTTCTGATTTAGCTAAACTTTTTCCAGCCCAGTGAAGCACCCAACTTCTCTTTCAGGTAATTGTCAGCAACACAGCAGTAAATATCAACACAAAGCAGATTATTATTGTAGATCATGCAGGGAGAACAAAGGGTAAAATATTTAACTGCAGCAGTGTTTGACTATATTCTGTGTATTGAGAAAAACTAAAGTCATTTTCGAGGCCCACCATTTCTTACTTATTTTTTTAAAAATTTATATTAATGTATTACATGTAAACATATCTTCCCATTGCCCCCCACCCCTTCCAGGCATATCCTAACCCCCCAGTGTCTTGCACCCATTGGTTATGCTTATATGCATGCATACAAGTCCTTTGGTTGATCTCTTATCTACCCCACGTCTCCCTAACCTTCCCACTGTAGTCTGACAGTCTGTTTGATGCTTTACTGCTTCTGTATCTATCGTTTTGTTCATCAGTTTATAATGTTCTTTATTATCCATAAATGAGTGAGATCATGTAGTGTTTTTCTTTCATTGACTGGCTTATTTCACTTAGCATGATGCTCTCCAGTTCCATCCTTTCTGATTGGTGTTTCTAGTTTCTTACTTCTTTTCAGTTGGGTCAAGATTCTAAGCTTTCTAAATCTCTGTTTTCTGGCTAATGAAAAGAAAATAGGACTCTACCGAGTCTCCTAGCTACCTATTCCAGGACTTCTGTGAGGATCAAATGTGATGAGGCACAGGAAAATGCTTCACAAACATTCGGTTAAAGTGTAAAATGTTTCCACTTGTTTATAAAGCACATCATGTTCTTGGGCTGAAGAAACTCTGAGGGGGCTAGATGCTAGAAAGAGCAAGCTGGGCATTGCTACATGACATCATTACCTGGACGGACACTTAGCATATTAGGCATATATATATATATATATATATATATATATATATATATATAGCTAAATAATCCTACAAACACCAACAATTAAAATATTTTTTTTATAAATCTTTATTTTTCAAATTATTACAATTGTTCCTTTTTTCCCCTCCATAGTTCCCCTCTACCCAACTCCTACCCCACCCTCTACCCTTACCTCCCTCCCCATTGTCCTCATCCATATGTATATAATTTTTGTCCAGTCTCTCCCTGCACCCCCTCACTACTTTCCCCTGAGAATTATCAGTCACTTCCTTTCTATGCCCCTGATTCTATTACATTCACCAGTTTTATTCTGTTCATCAGATTTTTAATTCACTTGATTTTTAGATTCACTTGTTGATAGATATGTATTAGATGTTCACAATTTTTATCTTTACCTTTTTCTTCTTCTTCCTCTTCTTAAAGAATACCTTTCAGCATTTCATATAATACTGGTTTGGCGGTGATGAACTCCTGTAGCTTTTTCTTATCTGTGAAGCTCTTTATCCGACCTTCAATTCTGAATGATAGCTTTGCTGGGTAGAGTATTCTTGGTTGTAGGTTCTTGCTATTCATCACTTTGAATATTTCTTGCCACTCCCGTCTGGCCTGCATAGTTTCTGTTGAGAAATCAGCTGACAATCATATAGATGCTCCCTTGTAGGTAATTAACTGTTTTTTTCTTCGTTTTAATATTCTCTCTTTGTCTTTTGCTCTTGGTATTTTAATTATGATGTGTCTCCGTGTGGTCCTATTTGGATTCCTTTTGTTTGGGGTTCTGTGTGCTTCCTGGACTTGTAAGTCTATTTCTTTCAGCAGGTGGGGGAAGTTTTCAGTCATAATTTCTTCAAATAGGTTTTCAGTATCTTCTCTCTCTCTTCTTCTGGCACCTCCACAATTCTGATGTTGGTACACTTGAAGTTGTCCAAGAGGCTCCTTACACTACCTTCATATTTTGGGATTCTTTTTGCTTTTTGCTTTTCCAGTGGAGTGTCTTCTGCTTCTTTGTATTTCAAATCATTGACTTGATTCTTGTGTTCCTCTAGTCTACTGTTAGATCTCTGTATAATATTTTTTATTTCAGTCAGTGTATGTTTAATTTGTAGTTGGTTCTTTTTCATTTCCTCTTGGATCTTGCTAAATTTATCCATCTTTTCTAGGAAATTCTTGAAAAACCTTATAAGCATGGTTTTGAACTCTATATCCAGTCATTTGTTTTCCACCATTTCTTTTGTTTGTGATCTGTTCCTTTGTCTCCACATTTTCACTGCCTCCCTGAGTTGGTAGAGTAGCTTTGTGTGGTAGGTGTCCTATATGGCCCAGTAGCTCTGCCTCCCCAGTTACCTGAGGTGAACTCACTTGGTGCATCCCTTGTGGACTGTGTGTACAGCCTTGTAGTTAAGTTTTGATTGTTGTTCGTATCACTGAGGGGAATTGACCTCCATGCCAATTTGTTGTGTCAATGCCAGGAGAAATTCTGTGCTCAACTCTACCTTAATACTTGCAAGACTGCACAAGCCTCTGTGCTAGGCTTGGTTGTGACAGGGTGTCAGGGCTGAGCAGACAGCCTTGGCTTCCCATCCACCCCTGGTCTCAGTGTCCCCTGGTAATCACTGCAGCCCTCTGTGTGCAGGTGTTCGTGCCTCCAGATCTCTGCCTTTCCGTGCACTCTGGGGACCCGGGGTCTTGCCCGAAACTGAGGTTTAGTGCAGTCTGACCTGGATTTCAGTGCAGTTGGGAGCTTCGGTCTCGGATGGGGTGGAGTCTCAGGGCTGAGCAGACAGTCCCACCCTATGCAGTCCCTGGGTCAAGTGTATCTCAGCAATTGCTGCAGCCCTCTCTGTGCACACACACGCGTGCCTCTAGACCTCTGCCTTTCTGGTTTCCTTGCACTTCAGGGCCTGTATGATTCTGGGTCCCCAGGGTCTCGCCTGAAACTGGGGTTCAGTGCAGTCAGAAGTGGAGTTCAATGCAGTTGGGAGGCTCTGTCTCCCATCCATTAGAAAAAGCCAGCAACACAATTAGCAGTCCGTCCTCTCTGGGCTCAGTGTTGTGCACGACCCCAGACCTCTGCCCTTTCGCAGCTCCCCCAAATCTCCATGTACTCCTCCCTTTTCATGACAGTCCAGAATCCCCCCATATAATTCTTGCCCAGAAGTGGGGTTCAGTGCAGTCAGGAGTCTCTGGCTCCCTCCTGCCAGAGGCAGCCAGTCAGGCACACTGCCGCCCACTCTCTCCACATGTGCGTCTCCATACCTCAACTTTTTGAAGCTCCTCTGGATTTCTGTGAGCCCCTCTCTTTCCTCATAGTTGTAGAATTTCCACTCAGCCAGCTTTCCTGTGGTTCTGGATGATATCCATTCTGTCTTCTAGTTGTAGTTTTGAAACTGTTGTTGCGAGAGAGCAGTCTAGGTGTTCATGTATGCTGCCATCTTGGTTTCCCTCTAAATGAAAATCTTAGCTCACATATGACACTGAGTCTATGTACTTTTAAATGTTTCTTCATATACAGCTACAACTCCTTTCTACTTCCTCTAGCATTAACTTGTCCAATTTGTGTTTTTTTTGTGATGTCTTCATAATGAATTCAAATAATTAGCCATTCAAGTGAAAGTTTAAACTTAATAAAACATTTTTTAACAAAAATAACACAGGGAATTAATTTATAGATCACATTGTTTCTTACCCTTCCAGCATACCACATTTCCCCTGCTAATACTGGCTTAATGCAGAATTTTATGTGGCAACATGTAAAAAAAAAAAAAAAAGAAACTTTTTTTTTCCCCTAAAATATATTTTATTGATTTTTTACATAGAGGAAAGGAAAGAGATAGAGAGTCAGAAACATCGATGAGAGAGAGACATCGATCAGCCACCTCCTGCAAGTCCCACATTGGAGATGTGCCCGCAAGCAAGGTACATGCCCCCAACTGGAATCGAACCCGGGACTTTTCAGTCCGCAAGCCGACCCTCTATCCACTGAGCCAAACCGGTTTTGGCAAAAAGAAACTTTTATTGAAATAAAACTCCTACTAAGTGGTAGACTAAAACATATCTTAATACAGATACTATTTTAATTATTCATAATTAAAACCTTGCAGAGATTCTGCATTCATATTCTAAGGGAAGTTCATATTCATACATGTAAAAAAGCAGTTTGCTTCAGGGCTTAAGCATTAAATATACTTCAAGTAATGGGATCTCATATTAAAGATATAATCTCAGGGATATATTACTTTATATATTAAAAAAAACTAGCAATATATTCCTGAGTAAACCTTGAGGGGTAAAGGTGATTTTCAGAATTTGGAGGCTGAGGGAGGTGAAGTTTGTATACTTGGCACAGTCAAAAACCATGCACTGACTGCTCTCAAGATGGAACTCAAGGTTTCTCGTTTCTAATTTTGTTAATTTTTCTTGAATCATAATTTTCCTTCCACTTATTTCCAAATTGGCAGCCCCAATGCACTGAATTTATTAATTAATTCACCAGACATTTCTAAAATGCCTGCCTACTCTGAGCCAGGCACTGTTCCAGATGCTGGAGTTATAGCCGAGCAAAACCAACAAAGCTTATACTTCAGTGGTAGGTAGGGGAAGCCAACAACAAATCATAAACATAACAAATCTCTCAAATACATAAAGGGTTGGTCTGTCATAAATGCTACAAAAAACACAACAGAACAGAGAAGAGGCAAGAATGCAATTACAATGGGGTAGTTGGGATAGGAATCACTGAGAATGCAGTGACAGATGAATGCAGATCTGAAGGAAATGAGGGAGTGAGGCCAGTGGACATCTATGGGTAGATCATTTAGGCAGAAGCCATTGCAAAGGAGTTGAAATAAATAATTCCTTGCATGCCAGTCTCTGTGGAACCCAGGGAATAACTAGTCAACGCAAACCTCTATAAATGAATATTCTAATATTTGTGGTACTTCTTTTATATTTTAGTTAACATTGATCTAATAATTATTTGTAAAGTACGAACTATATGCTAAGCATTGAAGCAATGATGATGAAAAGATAAGATAGTTTTCATCCTCAGGAAGCTTGGTTTAGTGGAACTAACAATACTATGCATGATGGTAGGGGTGGTGGAGGGTGCCATGGGGACAGAGGGTAGAAGCACCTCCCCCAGATTGCAAAAGATGGGGTTTTAGAGAGAAAACTACCAAAGATTTAAGTTTTTCTTTCAGCCCCTGACAGCATAGATATCAAAAAAGATTGCATATAAAAATCAAATAACAAATGCTTCACCTGTATTTTATCCTTGCAACACCCTGTGAAGTATGTCTCATTATCGTTGTCAGGAAGGAGTAGAAGTGCAGGAAGGTTGGGCAACTTGACAGTGCTCACAGAGATAGGAAGTGGCAGAGAAAG
>PVJN01036410.1:0-21514 GCA_004026805.1 Lasiurus borealis | reverse complement strand
CCACAGCCTTTGAAGACCCCCAGCACTTGCACGTCCACAGCCCTTTGGAGACCCCCGGCCCTTGCACGCCCGCAGCTCTCTGCAAATCTCCAGCAGGCATTACCTGCGAACTACCACTTGGCACACCCTTTTGCCTACTTCCCCTGTAATCTCTGTCCTTTTACCCAGTAATAAGCAGCTGACCTATGGGGTGGGGGGTGAGCAGATTTCTGTGGGTGACCCACTGATTGACGGGTCCAGGAAACTGTCCCCGAGAGCCGGCTCCTCCTGGCGGGAGGCACGCCGTGCCCTTTGCGTCCCTCTGTGTGGCTTTTGTGTCTGCACAGGGCCCTCCCCCTCCGGCCCAGCCCCCTTCCCCGCGTCCTCCTCCTCGGGGACAAGGACAGAGAGACGCCGCCGGAGAAGGACGCCATTGTTCCTCCGCGCCTCCCCGATGACGATGGGGCTGGAGGAGGAAGAGGAGGTCACCTTCAGGCCCGGAGGTGAGGCCGTGGCACCAAACCCCTGACGCCTGGCACGGACAGGCAGGCGTGTGGCACGGACAGGCAGGCAGGTGCCGGGAGATGGGCTTCTCCGTGCCCAGCCGTGTGCGGCCGGCCCTCACCAGCCTGTCTCGCCGCCGCCGTTACCAACAGCCCCGTGTCAGCACGGTCCCTGCAGACCTTCCTCCCTGTCCCCAACCCACCCCCATTCAGCTCAAACCGGAAGCCAGGCCACTGCTGCTCTTTGCGGGCACAGGGAAGAACAGCACCGGCCCCCGCTGCCCACAGGGGGCGCCCGACCCTCCTGGTCCCCGGTGAGGAGAGCGGCCCTCCCCTTCGGTCCACTGACACCCTCCCACAGGCCCCTGGGGTGAAATGAAATCGTCGATTACCACCCGCTCAGCCTCTCCGCTGCCTCCAACCCCCTCGAGCCCCCACTGCTAGGGGGACTGTCGCCCATTGCGTCACCCAAATGGGAACACTCCTGCGTGAAATGTGTGCTGTTCATAATGACGCTGCAGTCGAGGTCGGTGCGGCTCAGTGGATAGAGCGTCGCCGGCCTGCCGACTGAAGGGTCCCGGGTTCGATTCTGGTCAGGGGCATGTACCTTGGTGGCGGGCACATTCTCAGTATGGAGTGTGCAGAGGGCAGCTGACTGATGTCTCTCCCTCATCAATGTTCCTAACTCTCTATACCTCTCCCTTCCTCTCTGTAAAAAATCAATAAAATATATATTTTTAAAAAGTAATGCACAGATAAAGACAAATGGTGTCCACAGCGGGCCCGTGGCGCGTGGTCTGTCTAGAGACCGGAGAAAACCGGAGAAACACATCCACTATTTTTAGGGCCGGTTTCCAGCCCACGTGGGATGAGTCTACTCTGACCCACAAACCGTGGCCGCCGCACCGGAGCGGAAGGACGTGAACTCATTCAAGACACACGTGCCCGGGCCTTAGGCTGTGGGGGTGGGGTGGGGAGGCTGTCACTGTCAGGGAGAGGCGTGAGGAGCCGCTGCGAGGATGCGCGCTGGAAGGTGGAGGGAGATGAAAAGGAAGAGCCACGTCACCGGCTCCCTTCTGCTCAGACTTCCTCCCCAGCACCCTGAGGTGCTGGCTCACCGGACAGCTGAGTGGCCCCGCCCGCCTCTCGGCTCGCCTTGGGGGAGCCCGTGACATGACACATGATGAGCAGCCGGCCCGTCTGTCCCTCCTCTTCCCGCCCCAGCCTCAGCCCCAGCCCCCCAATTCCCTGGCCTCCTTGTCGGCGTTCAGCTGTATTCTTTTCCGGTCGACTGCCCACAAACACAAGCTGTCTATCTCCTCCCGCCCGAGGCATTCTGCTCGGCAGATGAACATAACCTCGGGGAGGGATCTGTCCCGGGCAGCCACCCCCAATCCCCCCACCACCCCGGGGCCGGGGAAGCCGGGGTAGAGAGTCAGGTCTGGCCCGGCCGGTGTGGCTCAGCGGTTGAACGTCGACCTAGGAACCAGGAGGTCAGGGTTCGGTTCCCTGTCAGGGCACAGGCCTGGGTGGTGGGGCTCCATCCCTGGGGGGGCGGGAGGGGCGGGCAGGAGGCAGCCAATCCACGATCCTCTCCCATCGTTGATGTTTCTCTCTCTCCCCCGCTCCCTTCCTCTCTGAAATCAATAAAAGGTATTTTTTTTCTTTTAAAAAAGAAAGGCAGGCCTGCCCTGGCCCCCGGGCACCCATGGTGAAACCCGCAGCCTCCCGCCACCACCACTTCCTGCGAGAAGAGCAGGAAAATGCTTGGAGACGCCTCGCTGCTTTTCAGAATGAGAACAACACAGCTTTTACCCTCCCTCCTCCTCCTCCCCACAACGAATGCCCACACACACACCAGAGGTGAGAGCACGGTGAAACGCCGGCGGCTTATAAACTCTGCCACCCGGGGGGCTGTGGGCAACCGGCCCCGGGCACCGAACGCGTGCTCGGCGTCGGCGTCAACCTCCGCAGCTACCTTTGTCTGTGGCCACCAGCGGGGCAGCCAGGAACCCGAGAATTAAACCAGAGCACAAGACTGGTGGCGGCGGGTTACGTGGAGGGGTGGGCATTGGCTAGCATCTCGGGGGGGCGGTGGGGGGCAGGCGGGGGCGTGTTCCCATTAAGTGATCTCAGATTTAGGAAAGGCCTTCTGGCTGTCATGGGGGCCTGGGGGATGGGGAGAGGAAGGTTGATGGACTTCACGGCTCAAAAGAGGAATTTTTTTTAAAGTATCTTTTTAATGTATTTTATTGAATTCTTACAGAGAGGAAGGGAGAGGGAGAGAGAGTTAGAAACATCGATGAGAGAGAGACATCGATCAGCCGCCTCCTGCACACCCCCTACTGGGGATGTGCCCGCAACCCAGGTCCATGCCCTTGACCAGAATCGAACCTGGGACCTTTCAGTCCGCAGGCCGACGCTCTATGCACTGAGCCACACCGGTTCTGGCATTCAAAAAAGAGGGATTTTGATGTGGGTTTAGGTACCGACACCTACGGACACGATGGCTGCCCTCTTGCCCGGCTGGCGTGGTCGACCTAGGAACCAGGAGGTCTCCGTTCATTCTCTCTCCTCACGGATGTTTCTCGCTCTCTCTCCCGCTCTCCCGTCGCTTGGAAATAGATTTTAAAAAAGCGTGTCAGCCGAAACCGGTGTGGCTCAGTGGATAGAGCGTGGGCCTGCGGACTGAAGGATCCCAGGTTCGATTCCGGTCCAGGGCATGCACCTTGGTTGTGGGCACATTTCCAGTAGGGGGCGTGCAAGAGGCAGCTGATTGATGTCTCCCTCTCATCGATGTTTCTAACTCTATCCCTTTCCCTTCCTCTCTGTAAAAAACCAATAAAATATATTTTAAAAAATAAATAAAATAAATAAAAAAGGCTGTCTGTCTTCTTCCCCGCCTCCTGGGCCGTCCAGTCATCCCGGAAAGGGGTGGGGTGTGTGTGTGGGGGGTCTTTTCGGCTGGGAATCCCTGCGCTTTGCATCCGACGGGAGGCAGGAGAGCATTTCTGCAGTTTGTGTCCAAGGACCCAGAAGTCTGTGTCAGACCCTGTGTGTGCCCTCAGCCACCCCTACACCCCCCGCCTCCACCCTGGCACCCCTAAGTGCTGCTTCTTTGTACTGGAGCTGAAGATAAAATATGCAAAGCAAAGTCTCACGCTGGATGGTCAGAGGACGGGAGAAGCCACAGCAGTGGGGGTGGGGGTGACTTTCGAAAATGACAAATACAACATGGTTTCCCCGAACAGCCTCGGGGGGTTAGGTTCTCAGATGTTGGGGAGCAGCAGGCTTCCGGACAGACGGACACCCGGGGGACAGCCATGACTCGGCAGGATGTGCAGGGAAGGGGGCTGCCTGGGGAGGCTGACCCCAGGGCTGGGCTGGGCTGGAGGAAGTGGGGGCGGGGGAGGCGTGTCCTCTGGCAGCTGTTACCCGTGGGGGACACACCCCTGCAAGTTATTCCTGCAGAAGTCCCCCCACCCCCCCACCGCCCAGCCCCAGCTCCTGGCTGCTGCTGACCAGCAAACCCCGAGAGCAGCCTCATGCCGGCCAGTCCATCAGGCGCCCAGCGGACATCCCTGCCTGTGACAGTGGCCGGACTCAGCGGGATGGAGACCCAATGGGGTGGGGGTAAGGGTTCTGGGGCGAACAGAGGCTGGGCCAAAAGGCTGGAGGGGGACAGGAGGGGAGAGAGAGAGGAGACAGAGAGAGGGAAAGAGAAAGAAATGCTGGGGGCCAGACTGGTGTAGCTCAGTGGATAGAGCATCGGCCTGCGGACTGAAAGGTCCCAGGTTCGATTTCGGTCACGGGTGTGTACCTTGCTTGCACCCACATCCCCAGTGGGGGATGTGCAAGAGGCAGCTGATCGACATTTCACCGATGTTTCTAGCTCTCTCTCTGTAAAAAATCAATAAAATGTATTTAAAAAAAAAGAGAGAAATGCTGGGGTGTCAGGTACCACAGGGGTGAATGCCCACACCAGACGTCCGAGCCCATAGACAGGGCCGAGGACCATGTCCCTGGGAACAGGGGTGACGATGGGTCCGTTATAAACTGCAGCCTGTCCCCCACCCTGACCCCCATGACGGCCAGGCGGCCTCCCCTAAATCTGCAGGGCTGGGAGCGGGAGCGGGGAGGGGGGATCGGGGAGTGGGAGGGGGGAGCAGGGAGCAAAGCCGCCCCCGTCTTCTCAGACAACCATTCTCTCTCCGTCTCCCAGGCTCACAGGGATCTCCAGGGAGAGAGCCGCAGCTGCCAATCTCCCCCACCCCCACCCCTCAACCCCCATCCCCTCCCATCAGCCGGTTCTCTCGGTTTCCCGATGCCCTCCTGCTGCCCCCGCTCCGAGCCCGAGGCCTCCCGCGGGCCTGGCTCCGGACAGCGCCCTCTCCCTTTTCAAACAGGGCGCTCTCCCGCCCGCGGCTCAGGGCTTGAGCGGTGACCTAGGAGCCAGCAGGTCCCGGTGGTGGGACCCCCGGGTCAGGGCACAGGCCCGGGTGCGGGCTCGCTCCCCCGTGGGGGGTGGGGGGGGGTGCAGGAGGCGGCGGGTCCACGATTCTCTGTCATCATTGGTGTTTCTGTCTCTCCCTCTCCCTGTCCCTTCCTCTCTGACATCAACACAAACATATAATAATAATAATAATAATAATAATAATAATAGGAAGCATGCTCCCTGCCCCCTTCACCCCTGACATCAACACAAACATATAATAATAATAATGATAATAATAATAATAACAATAAAAGGAGGCACGCTCCCTGCCCCCCGTCGCCCCCAGGGACAGAGGGGCGTGGCCTCGCAGTGACAGCTCCCCGGACCCCGCCCCGCCCTGGGAACTCGGGGCGCTCTGACCTCAGGGGCATCCCCCCTCCCCCACCTTTCCCGGACCCCGGTGGGCACCAGAGCGACGCATTCTGCTCGCCCCCTCCCCACCCCCATCCCCACCCCCACCCGCACCCCCACCGCCACCCTGGGGTCCAGACCCGCGGCGGAGCGCTCAGTCCCGGCGCTCGGGGCAGCTCGCACCGGAAGCCCTCCGTCCCCGACCTCACCGGAGCCCGGCATGCCCAGCGCGCCGAGCGGGGGTCCCGGGCGTCTCCCAGCCCCGGCCCTGCCTCAGGCTCCTCACCGCCGCCTCGCCGGGGGCCCCCCGCCGTCTGGGGCACCTCAGGTCTCCCCTCCGTCCCCGGGCACCTCAATGCGGTGAGCGCGCCCCTTCCTGGCAGCTGACAAGGGTCGGACCCCGAGCCCCGCGGCTGCGGCGGCGGCGGCGGCGGCGGGAGCCCCGGACGCCCAGGTCCCCACGGCGGCCCGGGGCGGGGGGGGAGGCCGCCAGCCTCGCGGACCCCGGCGGGGGGTGGGAGCCCCGGTCTGGGCGCCGCGAGGACCGGGGGGCGGCGGGGGAAGGAAGGTGCACGTACCTGAGAGGGCGACCCCTCCGCCTGACAGGGACCCGGCGGCGGCGGCGGCGGCGGCGGGCAGGCGGCTCGGGCCCCGCGCAGAGCCCGCGCGGCTCGCAGGGACAGCGGTCCCCTCAGGGCTGCCGGGCGCGGGCCGCGCGGTGCAGCAGCGGCGCCGCCGGGGAAGGTGAGCGGCCGGCGGAGCGCGGAGCTCCCAGCGCGCCGGGGGCGGGAGCGCGGGCGGCGGGGGCGCGCGGGAGGGGGCGGAGCCGGGGGCGCGGCGCGCGGGAGGGGGCGGGGTTAGGGGCGGAGCGCGCGGGGGCGGGGGCGCTCGAGGCGCAGAGCACGGGCCGAGCGGCGGTCGGGGGCGGGGCTTGGGCGGTCGGGGGCGGGGCTTGGGCGGTCGGGGGCGGGGCTTGGGCGCGCGGGGGCGGGCGTGCGAGGGCGGGAGCCTTGGCGCGGGCAGTGGCGCCACCGCGCGGGCCAGGCCTGAGGCGGAGGGCGCCGCCTGCGGCTCCGTGGGACCCGCGCCCCGCGCCCCGCGCCCCGCGCTCCCCGCGCTCGAGGCTGCTGGGGCGCCTGGCACCCAGGGCGGGGCGGCGCCCGGTGAGTGGCGGCGAGGACCGGAGGGAGAGGAGGACGGACCCCCGCCCCAGGACAGGCCCCCCGCGCTGGGGTCCCCACTAGAGGCTGCGGGCGCCGTGCGTGCGGGGCTGTGCAGGCGGCGGGGGCGGATGTGCGTGTGTGCATGCGTGCGCGCGCGTGTGTGTAACGGTGTGAGGTGTGAGTGTGTGTAAATGGGGGTGTGGTGGTGCGGGTGGGTGCACAGCCCATAACTATACCCACTTGCCAAGGCCAGCACCTTCCGGGGAGGCCGGGGGAGGAAGGGGCAGGGCGCGCAGGAGGCCCTGGGGGTGAGGCTAGATGCCTCCAGCACCCACCTTTCGCCTCCCCGTCCCCATTTCACAGACAGGAAGACTGAGGCCCGGAGAGGCCAGGTAACTCGCCCTCCCCCGTCCCCATCACCAAGGTGAAGCTGTTACCCAGAGTCAGCGGCGACGTACAAAGTGCCAGGCTCTGCGTTTTTGTTGTTCATCCTCACCGAGGAGATGTTCCCATTGATTTTAGAGAGGGAGTGGCGCAGAGAGAGGGAAACATCCAGGGGAAAGAGACGCACACCGAGTGGTTGCCTCCTGCACGAGCCTGAGACCAAAGTACCTGCCGTTCACCGGAATCGAACCCGGGACCCTTCAGTCCACACGGCCGTCGCTCTATCCACCGAGCCACACCAGCCAGGGCTCAATGCTCCTTTTACCACAGTGTGTTCCATCCCTCCCCCCAGTCTCCCCTGCCCATGTCTAGCTGAGGCTTGGGAGTGGATGTGGGGGGCAGGATGGTACATTAGGAGCCAGAGGCCAGGGGCCCAGGGAGCCGTGGGGGGCCTGTGGCTCCTGCCTTCAGGTTGGTCGTCTCACGCGCAGCCTGGATGTGGGACGCAAGCTCAGAGGGAAGGAGGGGGTACAGGCACCTGACACCCCTCGACCTGCCCCTGTGGGAGGGGAGTGGAGCCGGTGGGATATGGGCTGCTTCTCTCTGTGGACGGAGGCTGCTGGCCGTGGGGTCTGCTGGTGACCGGGCCTCCGTGGTTCTAGCAGGGACCCTCCCCGGGGGCCAGGTGCCCGCCTGCGGGAGGCCCGGCAGCCCAGCCCCACACAAGCACAGACTCTCCCCCCGCCGTCTGGTCTGAGTCCCAGAGAAGTGAAGCGGCCGACCCACGGCCACACCCCGTGGCTCCTCGTCCCAACGCCTCCCTCCTCTGCAGTCTCGGCCCTGAGTGTCCACGGCGGCCCTGAGTGTCCACGGAGGCCCTGGCTCCCGGCTCCTCCCTCTTTGAGATGCCCTGCCCTCCAGGCCCCTCCTGACGCTGAAACAGGCGCCTGCTCCTCCCCAGCCTCAGGGATCAGAGCCTGCGAGGCTGAGGCTGAGGCCTCGGACCCTCGTCCTTCCGTCTGTCCAACCGACTGACCAACCAACTGGGGAAAGGACACCTGAAGCTTGCCGGGCGCCGGGGTGCAGGCTGCAGATACCCTGCTGGGAGAGACCCTCTGACTCGAGGGAAAGGAACGGACCTTCCAAAAGGACAGTTTACACAGTTCCCCCTCCACACCCCACTACCCAGGTGTCAGTGGGATTTGAAAACATGTGAGAGCTATTGCCGAAACCGGTGTGGCTCAGTGGATAGAGCGTCGGCCTGCAGACTGAAAGGTCCCGGGTTCGATTCCGGTCAAGGGCATGTACCTTGGTTGCGGGCACATCCCCAGATGTTTCCCTCTGTTCCTCTCCTTTCCTCTCTATAAAAATCAATAATATATATATATATATATATATATATATATATATATGAAAACGTGAGAGCTCTTCATTCAACAAGCTGTTCTTTCAACTCAGGGGCAGGCCACCCAGAGGCACACCGAGGAGCACAGAGGCCTCCCGCGGAGCCCGGAGGCGGGGACGGACGGCTCTGGATGAGAGGTGGGTGTCGTCCTGGCAGCCGGGTCCCACGGGCTCTGTGGGAACTGGGCTGGGTTCTGGGGCGTAACCAGTGTTTGCACGTCGGCGGCACTGGCTGACTTTCTTGCCACCCTGAAGCGATGCTCTTCTCTCTCCGGCGTTCTGGGAGCCCGTGTTGGGTTGGGGAGCGACCGGTGCCGTGAATGCCACGTGCAGCAGCCCGCCAGTCCTGTCCCTGTGGGCGCTTCCGCCGTGCACCTGCTCGCACCCACTCACCCCTTCTCCGTTTGCTGCTCCGACCGCCTCCCTCCCTCCCTCCGTTCTCCTGGTTGTCTCATTTAGGAAGTGGGGGAGCATCCCCGGGAAGGAGTTACGTACCCCTGCCCCCCGCCCCCGTCTTCCGGCCTGGCGCTGAGGCTCCTCCCGGCCAGGCCAGTCCCGGGCCCGGCTGCCGAGCTCTGAGTCTGGGAACAGCCCAGTAGGCGCCTGGGACTCGGAGCTGGGACGCCTGGGCTCTGTGTGGGTGCTGCCCGTGGGGAACCTGGTGTGGACCGCGACCTCGGCGACCTTTGTGTCCTCCCTGCCCAGGGAGGGGTTTACACCCTCTGATCGCCTGGCTTTCTTTCTGCTGGCTCTCACGTCGGACGGTCAGTCCCTGCACCCGCCTTTTCGCTCGGGCCATTTCCACTGCCGGGAAGGCCTGGTGAGAACTGCCCGCCCCTCTGCTGCCTGCGGCGTCTGCTGGGTCCAGGGCACTTTCCGCTGTCCTCCACCCCCCCTGTGGGTCCTGTGTCCCTGGATCCGGACACAATCTCGCATCCTCCTTCTGTCACGGCTGGGACGCCCTGCCCCTCCGTCCGGTATACACTCCTGGATGCCAGGATCTGGGCCTGGGGCGGCCCAGTCCCCTCGGTCAGGAGGAGCGCGGGACAGGGAGCGTGCCGGGGAGGGATGAGCCTCACGGCCCCGCTGGCTCCCAATGCAGCTCCTTGGGGGGAAGGAGACCCCCTGAATCCTGGCTGCACCTGTGGAAGGAGGTGCCTCCCCCTCGCCTCTCCCGCCCCCCCCCCCCGCCGGCTCGGGCCCTGAAGGGCGGGGGAGCAAACCCCGTGGTTCCTGGCTGTGTCTGTGGGGGAAGATAAGGGACTGGGCTGGGCTGGGCTGTTGTCCTCGCAACTATCTGCTTGCCACTGGGCATTGCAGTCTGGGGGGCGGGGAGGGGGGGTACCCAGAGGGACGATTTGTGTGATTAAGTAGGACTGTGGGCGCTGCCCAGCTCACATCGGGAGGGTCTGCTCTCCTGTGTCTGTGCCGAGCCAGAGAGCGAAGGAGAGAGCCGAGGCGCTGAGACGGCCTGGAGGAGGCGGGCACAGGGTAAGGCAGACAGGGCACCCGGCTCCTGGGCTCCAGGCAGCCCTCTCCTTCGGCTCCTGAGCATTCAGAAGGCGGTGACCTCTGCCAGCCTGGACACCGCCGTCCGGTGCCCCGCCGGCTTCGGGCCCAGTGCTCTGTGCCTGCCAGGCACCCCTTCTCAGCCCACACTTCCCCCCACGGCTGGTCATGCATTTTCTGCAGGGTCGGGACCCCCCTGGGCTCTTCAGAGAGAGCTGGCTGCTGCAGGAGCCGAGGTGGGAGGGGGAATCTGACCCTGCCCCCCGGCTTGCTCAGCTCCCAGGCCTCGTCAGGAGTAGACAGGCATCAGGCCGGCCGCCTCCCCTCTGCCCAGGTCTGCTCACACCCTCTCCTCCTCAGCCGGAGAGCGGCGGTGACCGGGGACTGTGCATCGTCGTCACCCTCCGGAATCAGTCCGCCTGCCCATCACGGCGCTGACAGTGACGACATGTCTCCTCCTCCTTCTCCCCCCACGTGTCACCTCCTGTCACATTTAAAACAGATCCTCGGGCTGAGGCCGCTGGAGGCGAACAGTCACAGCCACGGCGACAACGGCCAGGGCTTTGGTTTAAGCACATCTCCCAGGAGAGCAGCCCCGCTCCAGCCTGTCCCCGGACCCGGCCGTGCGTCCTCAGCGGCCGCCGCAGGAAGAGGCGGAGACAGGCCTGAGGACAGATGGCCTGGCTCGCCCCGACCCTCTGGGGGCTCCTGGGAAAGATGCACCGGCCACCTGCTCCGAGCCCAGGCCGTGGTGCGAGCCAGTCAGGATGGCGCTGTCCTCCCCTGAGCCCTGGGGCCGCGTTCTCGGAGGGAGGCAGGTTCAACAGCTGAGGGCCGCGTGCCCGACGCGTTTCAGATCCTCTTTTACCAACCGGCCGACCCCTCTCCGCTCGCACTGGCCCTTTGGCAGCAAAGCCTGACGTTCAACGCCCGGGCCCGGTGGAGGTTGAGCATCAACTTAGGAACCGGGAGGCCAGGGTTCTTTGGGGTCGGGAGGGTGACTGGTGGGTGAAGAGGTCCTTCCCGTGGTTTTCGAGGCTGAAACGGAGCAGCCACACCTGGCTGGGCAGGCCTCCCTGCCTTTGCCTCTGTGCCTCCTCTTTATTTCCAAGACAACAGCCAGAACGTTCTTTGTGAAAATCAAATCAAATCATGCCACTTTGCTCAATACCCACCCGTGACGCCCACGGAGCAAAACCCGGATCCTGACAATGGACCAGAACCTCTCGGCTGTCGGCCGCCCCTCTCTGTGCGCTCGCTCACACCACGACCACGCCGGTTCCCTGGCCCTTTCTGGAACATTCTGCCCTGTGGCTCAGTGGTTGAGCATCACCTTAGGAACCAGGAGGTCAGGGTTCAATTCCCAGTGAGGGCACATGCCTGGGTTGCATGCAGGCGGCAGCTGATGAGTGATTCTCTCCTGTCGATGTTTCTATTTCTATCTCTTTCCCTTCCTCTCCAAAATCAATATATCAATATATATCAATATCTATATCTATCTATCTATCTATCTATCTATCTATATATGTGTATATATATATATATACCATGGAACTAAAAATAAAACAAACACCACTAGAGAGGACATTGCCAAGGTTTCATTTAAAATCTTTTTTTTAAAAAAAAAAATATATATATATATATATTATTGATTTTTTACAGAGAGGAAGGGAGAGGGATAGAGTTAGAAACATCGATGAGCGAGAGACATCGATCAACTGCCTCCTGCACATGCCCCCCACTGGGGATGTGCCCACAACTAAGATACATGCCCTTGACCGGAATTGAACCCAGGATCTTTCAGTGTGCAGGCCGATGCTCTAGCCACTGAGCCAAACCGGTTTCGGCTCATTTAAAATCTTAATTGTTAATTACTGTCTTAAATGCTGTAACATATATAGCATTCAAATTCCAGTGGGTGTTATCTTAACATTAGAAACATTTAAACAAATAGAGATGGGCAGGCGGTAACTGTGGTGTTTTTACTGTCGGTAAATATTTGCCTAGGAAATAGGGATTTATGTTGTTACAGATACTGTTAAAGATACCGTTCTGCCCGCCAGCATTCCCGAGCAAGACCAGGGGCTCTCCACCAGGCACTGCTGTAGCCGGTATTACCCTTTAATGCTCGGGGAATTCTCAGGGGGAGACCAGATTGGTGAGAGCGACGAGACGTGGGTAGGAAATCCGGCACACTTTCTGTGCCAAGCCCTGGGCTATTCTGAGACTGGCCCGGGTCACACGGGGAGATCAGGTGGCGGCCAGGCTTGTTAGTGGAGAGCCGGGCGCACCTCCACGTTCTCCGAAAGCACGTCCCCTAGCCGCTCAGTCCCTCTGCTCTGTCAGCCGCGTCTTTGTTAATCGCAGGCCGGGAGTAGAAGAGGGGGTGGTGTAGACACAGGGGGCTGGGACGTGGAAAAAATCGCTGTTAAAATAGGAACCGCCACCTGTGTAGTCACCCCTTAATGGTTTCCATCGTCTCATCCCTCCTCTCCTTTCACCTCCTAGTGACTTTTCAGGGCGATGACCATCACCACAGTCATCCTCTTCATCACATCACCATCATCACCATCACCACCACCATTACCACCATCACCATCATCATCACCATTAATATCACCATCGTCATCGTTACCGTCACTACCATCACCATCACTACCACTATCGCCATCACACCATTAACATTATCACTATTATTATCACCATTATCATCAATATCATCACCATTATCATCACTCTCACCATCATCACCATCATTACCACCACCACCATTATCATCACCATTATCATCACCATCCTCATCATTACCGTCACTACCATCACCATCACTACCACCATGACTATCATTACCATTATCAACATCATCACCATCACTACCACCATCACCCTTATCATTATTATCACCATCACTACCACCATTATCATCATCATCACCATTGTATTTTCACCAGCCTCACCATGGTCACCATTACCCCCACCATCACCCCATCCTCATCCTCATCCCCATGGTTATCCCCTCCAGGTGGCAGATTGAACTCCTGAAAGTTAGGCAATTGGCCTTCAACTACCAGCAAGTTGAACTAGGTCTTTTGAGTCCAAATATTTTGCTCTTGGTGCTAGGCCATCCTCCCTTCCTGTCCCTCCCCCAGCCCCCCCACTTTGGAAGTCTGAGTGATGAACAGCCAAGATTTAAGAACAGTGGTGATCTCGGACTTTTGTGTGCAAAGTACGCAGAATGCAACCCGGCTGGAAGAGGGTCTGGCCTGGCTGGGAGCTGTCTGCAGAGTGACGTCTCGTTTCCCCTCGGGCTGTCGAGCGCAGATCGTTCCAAATAGCACCGTCCTCTGGAAAAGCCTTATACTGAGATTCACATTTCTGATCTACTCTTTAGTTTTCAGAGATGCTCATGCAGGTAGCCCACCCCAGAGACGCCCCTGGTGCCCTCCGGCCCCTATACCAGCTGCGGGAGGCGAGCGCTGCCTGACCTCGCAGCCCCGTGATTTATCGAGAGCGGTCGGCGTGCCTCCCCAGCCATGTCTGCACGTTGGAGTCCCTGGCGCACAGCTCTCCGCATTCCAGCCTATCGGCTCGTGCGCTGCTATAAATAGGAAGAAACCCCCCATCCCCGTCCCGCAGAAAGTGCGTTGGGCTCCGCGTCCGGAATGCTCGCCTGCAGAGAACGAAACGTCCGTGCAGCTGCCTGCCTACCTGCCGGCCCGCGGACTCAGATCTGACCCAAAGGTTACTTGAGTCACTGAACGTTACTGAACGTTACTGCTGTCACTGAACAGACAGCTTGTTGTTTAAATATGTTTTTATTGATTTCAGAGAGGAAGGGAGAGGGAGGGAGAGAAAGAGAGACAGACTGACAGACAGACAGACATCAATGATTAGATGGAATCATGGGCCGGCTGCCTCCTGCACACCCCCTACTGGGGATCAAGCCTGCAACCTCGGGCAGGTGCCCTTGACCAGAATTGAACCCAGGACCCTTCAGTTTGCAGGCCGACGCTCTATCCACTGAGCCAGGCCGGTCTCAGCAAGACGTGTCTTTTCCCTCAAGACAAAGGTTTTGGCTCCCTTGCAGCTCTCCCTTCCCTGTCCCCGGCGTTCCGAGTGCCGCCAAGTCCCACTCCTCAAGAGACGGGCCGGCTGCTCCTGGAGGCCCGGATGAGCGTTTCATCTGTGATGTGGGCCCCACTGGGCCCCCCGGCTGATCTCACTGGGTCGCCGTGAGGTCACGGGGTGGACGGGGCACGGAGCCCGCGGGGCGGGGAGCCGTGTGCTATTTTCGTTGGTGCCCCTGGACTGACACCGGCGCTTTGGCACCAGGCAGAAGAGGCCTAGACATTGTTGTTGCTGTTGGTGGGAAGGAATCCCAGCCCGAGGCCCCCCCCCCCCCCCCCGAGGCATGAATTACTGGGAGGATGGGAGCGTGGGGGAGGGGGGGCTGTGTCTGCTCCCAGACCCCGCTTCGGAGACAAAGAGCACAGGGGGATGGCTGCCAACCACGGCTTTTGTCCAGGGACCTGGGGGCGGGACGGTTCCCAGGCACCTTGGCAGAGTGTAAAAGCAGAGAGCCAGCCGCGCTTTCAGCCGGGAGCCCGCAGCAGGGCCCCGCCCCTCCCCCAGCCGATACTTGGGCCCGGCCCAGCGACGGGTCTGCGCGACGGGTCTGGGTCTGCGAGGGGAGCGGCCGTTCTCGTGCGACGTGAAGTGCAGCCCCGTCCGGCGCGTGCCTGTCCTCCTCATCCGTTCTCAGAGGGTGCGCTTCCTTCCCCGTCTGAACGTCCAGGATTTATGGGTTTTGTGCACGACCTTAATCTAACCGGCTCTTACTTTGTTCCTTCCCTCTCTCTCTTTTTTAAATGCATATTTTTATTTTTTTAAATATATTTTATTGACTTTTTACAGAGAGGAAGGGAGAGGGAGAAAGAGAAACATCGACAAGAGAGCAACATCGATCAGCTGCCTCCTGCACACCCCCCACCCGGGATATGCCTGCCACCAAGGTACATGCCCTTGACCAGAATCGAACCTGGGACCCTTCAGTCCGTAGGCTGATGCTCTATCCACGGAGCCACACCGGTTTTGGCAGATAATGCATATTTTTATTGACTTCAGAGAGGAAGGGAGAGGGAAGGAGGGAACGAAACATCCATGATGAGAGAGCATCATGGATCAGCTGCCTCCTGCACGCCCCCGACTGGGGATCCAAACCCCGGGCCTGTGCCCTGACCTGGAACTGAACCGTGACCTCCTGGGTCCTAGGTGGACACTCAGCCACGGAGCCACGCCGGCCGGCTGGGGCTTCCTGCTCCCCGTTAAGCCTGGCGAGGGCAGACGAACGGCATTCGGTAACCCACGCCCACGCGCCAGGCGGCCACACGTTCATGCGTCACTGCTCCCCGGTTTTTTAAAAATCTCCGTCCTCTCCTCAGCGGGCGACACAGAAAGGCAGAGTGGCATCTGCTTACTCGCCTCCCTTTTAACGCCTGGGGCCGTTTTCTTAAAGGGAACCTGCTAAGTCAGTGGTTCTCAACCTTTCTAAGGCCGCAACCCTTTAAGACAGTTCCTCATGTTGTGGTGACCCCCAACCATCCTTCATCACTGTAATTTTGCTATTGTTATGAATTATAATGTAAATACCTGTGTTTTCCGATGGTCTTAGGCGACCCCAAAGTGTCATTCGACCCTCAAAGGGGTTGAGACCCACAGGTTGAGAACCGCTGCCGTAGGTGGCCCGGGCCCTGTGCTTGGAGACTGGCCGCGGCCTCCCCCGCGTGCTGACTCTGCTTCCCCTCCTGTGAGGGCGAGGGCCCTCGTCACTGCTGTCACCGTCAGCCCAGAAAACGGCTGAGGTCCAGGTGGCTGTGGGACGGCACGGAGGAGCCAGGTGGTGCCTCAGAAGGGGACAGGGTGAGGCCACGGGAGGAAGGCTGCTGGGTCCCACACGCCTGGCTTCTCAGTCCCGGGGGTCCCGGCGGCTGCTCCCCCAAGAAAGCGGGGTCTCCCCGCCTGGCCTCGTGGCTCAGCACAGGAGCGTTTGACCTATGAACCGGAGGTCACGGGGGTATTCCCAGTCCAGGCACCTGCCCGAGTTGGGGGCTCCATCCCCAGGGGGGGGGGGCGTGCTGGAGGCAGCCGGTCGACGATGCTCTGTCATCCTCCAATCCTCTCCCCCTCTCCCTTCCTCTCTGAAGCCAATAGAAACACACTCAGTTCTTAAAAGGGAACCGTCTCCCTGATGGTGGCTGTTCTCTTACCGGCTCCACAGTGCTGCTTAGAGAGCAAACCTGTGTGTGTGTGTGCATGTGTGCATGCATGCATGTATATATCTATGTATACACGTGTCTCTGTGTGTATGTATGTGCATGTCTGCATGTGTATATATGTGTCTGTGTATGCATGATATCTGAGTGACTATGTGTGCATGTGTATGTGTATGTGTGTATATATGTGCATGTGTGTGTGTGTGTGTGTGTGAGAGAGAGAGAGAGAGCGCGGGGGGTGGTGGTAAATAAACACTGGGTTTCGGGGCAGGTGCATCACAGCTCCTCGCTAACCACAGGCACCTCCTCCCCCACCCAGAGCAGAGCCACACCCACGGCCGCTCGTCCTGCCCCCGAACCTTCTCTCTAACCACAGAACACAACAGGGCGGCAGACGGGACCGTGGAGGGGCCGTTCGACACGCGCATGTGTGAGCTCCACCCTCTGCCCCTCCCGGATCGGCCGGCGCCTGGGCATTTACCTGCCCGTGTGCGGAGGGTGCTCTGTGCCTCACAGCCAAAGGCTGCGGCACCTGGGCCCCAGGGAGAATTTCAGTCTGAATCTTGTCCGGCGCCCGTGAACACGGTGGGGGGGGAAGGAAGGTAGAGAGAGAGGGGGGACGGAGGAGAAGGGAGGAGCACTCCAGGTTCCCGGGGGCGCCTGGCTGCCCTCTGACCTCTGCGGTTGGGTGGGGCACACACAGTCAGTGCGCCTCCATCTGTGGGCGGCGCCCGTTAGCCCGTTGCTGGATGGAACCCAGAAACCCCTTTGGGGAAGGAAGTGCTTGCCCTCAGCTTTTGCCCCGGCTGTGGGCCGTTTTAAGCCCCGAAGGGGGAGCCGCGGACCCTAAAACCCAGCCGCCCGAGAGCGTGGGCTGCAGGAGCCGCAGAAACGGGGGTCCCTCGGACGCCCTGACGCCCCCTGTGACCCAGCCCACACCCCGGGGGCACGGGTTTCTGAGCCAGAACCAAACACCGGACAGACAGACAGACAGCCAGACGCTGATCATGGTGACAGCCCGCAGGACTCGGTGGCCAGAGGGTCCTCGGGCACCTCGGGGGCCGGGACGTCCCTGCGGTGGACGGCGGCAAGGGGAGACCCCACGTGCCAGCGCCCCGTAAAACGCCCGCACAAGGTTCCTGGAAAAGCTCTGGCTGTGGCTTCTCCAGGAACACCCCCCCCCCACGTGGGAGGTCCCCGCGTCTGAGGACAGACAGCGCCAGGAGCCCTGGCCCGGGCCCCCTGCCAGGCAGCGTGTGAAGAGCAGTTAGCACTTACAGTCACACCCTGTAAAGTCACCCCCCGGGCGCACCCGCTCCCCAGCTGCCCGAGGGGAGAGGGGAGCAGGGACACGGGCTGATGTCCCGCCTGAGGGGAGGCCTGCAGGGCAGGCGGGTGGGTGTGTGGGTGTCCCGGATGCGGATCCCTGCTGGGAGCCAGAGGGTGAGGCAGGGAGCATTGGGGTTGGAGGGAGAGATCCGGAGGGGAGCGACGGGTGTGCAGGTCAGAGCAGGAGGGCTCCCCGGGGAACCCCCAGTCCCGGCGTGCTCCTGCCCCTGCTGGGAGCTCCTGGAGGGTGCTGCACCCACAGCCCAGAGGAGGCGGGGAGAGAGCCAGGCCTATTTCCCGGCCAAACCCAACCCCACGCAGTCATGACCCAAAGCAGAGTCCATGGTGCACCCTGCCGCTCCCCAGCCCCCCCCTCCGCCACACCCTCCCCGGGCGCCCAGAAAGATGGGTGCCGCCACACCACCCGTGTCCACCCGTCCAGACCAGCGGTTCTCAACCTGTGGGTCGCCTAAGACCATCAGAAACACCTATTTCCATGGTCTTAGGAACCCACACACCGCTCCTCGGTGTCGCAAAGTGTAGCCATGTCATTTACTGTTGTCCTAGGAAGACTGTTACCCATGCTACACCACGATTCAAGACAACATTCCATTTATTTGTCACGAGAAATAAATATTTCACAATATACAATTACGTATTGTTTTTGTGATTAATCCCTATGCTTTAATTATGTTCAATTGGTAATAACGAAAATACATCCTGCCTATCAGATATTTACATTACAGTTCATCACAGCAGCAAGATTACAGTGATGAAGTAGCCACGGAAGTAATTTTATGGTTGTGGGTCACCACCCCATGAGGATCTGTCTTATAGGGTCGAGGCCTTAGGAAGGTTGAGAACCGCTGGTCCAGATGCACCTGACATCCCGGGTCCCCACCCAGCCCAGGCCGGAGGTCCAGCCGCTCAGCCTGGCCTCTGCCAGGAAGACGCCTGCCTACCTTCCCCGAACACATCCTCCTCCTCCTCCTCCTCCTCCTCCTCCTGGCCGCCCGGGACCTCCCTGGGGTCGGGAGACTGCATCCTGGAGGTGGTGGCGCCCGTGGCAGGACGGCGTCCCGGCTGCCGGTGCCCTGACTGACGGAGCGTTTCCTGCCCCGTTGCCTAAGCCGGGGCGGGCAGCTTCCGCCTCGGCCCCAGCAGGCAGCCTCCTGCGTGTGCACGCCCCCCTCCCACCCCCTGGGGGCCTTCTGGAGCCTGCATTCCCGGAGGGGCGTTCCCAGCCTCCCCTGATCCCCCGAGAGGCGGGAACTTTCCGGAGGGGGGCTGCAGAGCCGGGGGGTCTCCACCCAGAGAGCGCGATGAGCTCCGTTCAAAGCTGCAGCTTTGCCGAAACCGGCTCAGTGGATAGAGCCTCCAGCCTGCGGGACTGAAGGGTCCCGGGTTCCATTCCGGTCAAGGCAGTGGCTCTCAGCCTTCCTAATGCCGTGACCCTTTAATACAGTTCCTCATGTGGTGGTGACCCCCAGCCATAGAAACATTTTTGTTGCTACTTCATATTTACATGGCAATTCATAACAGGAGCAAAATGACAGTGATGAGGTAGCAGCGACAATGATTTTTAAAAAAATATATTTTATTGATTTTTTTCACAGAGAGGAAGGGAGAGGGATAGAGAGTCAGAAACATCGATGAGAGAAAGACATCGATCAGCCGCCTCCTGCACGCCCCCCACTGGGGATGTGTCCGCAACCAAGATACATGCCCCAGTCCGGAATCGAACCTGGGACCTTTCGGTCCACAGACCGACGCTCCATCCACTGAGCCGCACCGGTTTTGGCAGCAACAATGATTTTATGGTTAGGGGTCACCACCACACGAGGAACTGGATTGCAGGCTGACGCTCCATCCACTGAGCCACACCGGTTTTGGCAAGTGCCTTTCTTTTCAACGGGAAGACCTCCCTTCGGCGTCCCCATGAGGCCTGTCTGCACTGCATTTCTCCTCTAAGACATTCCTGCGCCCCCAACCCCCGGCCTGTTTCCCACGTCTGTCCCCCATCGTGTGCGGCGAGCTGCAGGGACACCCGGGTCTGTGCTGCAGGGACACTCAGGGTTTGTGTTGGGGACCAGGCCCCTCCCTCCTGGCCCTCCTGCTCCTGCCCCGTCCTCTCCGAGTTCCCTCTGGCCCCGGGGCCCGACCCCCGCCTGTGGGTTTCCATCGGGCACACGCCTGTCTCCCCGCCCGCTCCCCTTTCACAACAAGCCTCCTCTCTTCCGGGAGCTATATTGGGCGCGATAACAGGTTGAGAAGGCCGCCCATCCTCTCGCAGACCACAGGCGGGCGGGCGGGCGGGCGGGGAGCTGGCTTGTAAACAAGGGCGTGGGCCCCAAGGGGTGGGGGGTGCAGGGCGGGAGGGGGAAGGGGAAAGCAGGGGCCTCAGGTGGGAGGTGAGCCCAGAGCAGGGCCCTGCCAGCACCAGACCAAATCCCGAACCCAAGCCTCACAAAACGGCCCCAAGGCTGAAGGCTTTAAAGGTTGTTTCCAGCCGGTGTCGCTCAGTGGATAGAGTGTCGGCCTGGGTGCCGAAAGGTCCCGGGTTCGATTCCGGTCAAGGGCATGTACCTTGGATGCAGGCACATCCCCAGTAGGGGGAGTGCAGGAGGTGGCTGATTGAGGTTTCTCTCCCATAGATGTTTCTGGCTCTCTATCCCTCTCCCTTCCTTCCTCTCTGTAATAAATCAATAAAATATATTTAAAAAAAAAGAAATGCCGAAACTGGTTTGGCTCAGTAGATATAGTGTCGGTCTGGGGACTAGGGGGTCCCGGTTTCGATTCCAGTGGAGGGCAGGTCTCTTGGTGGCGGGCACATCCCCAATAGGGGGCATGCAGGAGGCGGCTGATCGATGTCTCTCTCTCATCGATGTTTCTAGCTCTCTATCCCTCTCCCTTCCTCTCTGTAAAAAATCAATAAAAAAAAAATATATATGTATATATATATATATATTCTTAAAAAAGATGCTGCCTGCAGACGTGAAACTCAGGCATAAGGGAGATGTGGTGGTGGGAGCGTGGGGAAGATTGCGTTAAAAAAAAAGTTCAGCCGAAACCGGTGTGGCTCAGTGGATAGAGCGTCGGCCTGCGGACTGAAAGGTCCCAGGTTCAATTCTGGTCAAGGGCATGTATCTTGCTTGCAGGCACATCTCCACTGTGGAGTGTACAGAAGGCGGTTGATCGGTGTCTCTCTCTCATTGATGTTTCTGACTTTCTATCTCTCTCCCTTCCTCTCTGTAAAAAATCAATAAAATATATTTAAAAAATAAAAAGTTCAGATCTGGCTCCTGGCGTTTCCCGGAGGAGGTTCGTACGGGTCCCCGAGCACAGACCACCGGGTTCCCTGTCTGTGTGGTTCCCCTTTCTGGCTCCGGCCGGGATGAGGTGTGGCTGGGAACGGAACTTGTGGTGAGGAGAGCCTCCCGAGGCAGGCCCCGCCCTCACCTTCCGCCGGGTCCAGAGATACCACTCGTGAATGGTTTGCCGGCAGCGTTGCCACACCCGTCTCCCTCAGAATGACCGGACGCAAAGCTCACGCCACTTTTGAAACTCCGTGAAGCAACAGGGGCTTCAGAAACAGGCTGACCGCACGTCCTGTGCTCAGTGGAGTTTTGCACAACATGCGAGAGCCCAGGGTGGGAAGCTGCCAGCGGAGGAAACCACGGAGGTGGCTGGCTGGCTGGCAGGCGGCACAGCGAGGCAGAGGGCAGAGGAGTAAACGCTCCACCACCAGCCACCGCGCCCGCACGCCGTTATTCCTGTCTTCAACCCCCTGTCACTCTCCCCTCTCTGATACTCTTTCCATCCATTATCCATCCATCCACCCATCCATCCCATTTACCCATCATCCATCCATCCATCCATCCATCCATCCCATTTACCCATCATCCATCTACCCATCCATCCATCCATCCATCCATCCATCCCATTTACCCATCATCCATCCATTATCCATCCATCCATCCATCCATCCATCCCATTGACCCATCCATCATCCATTATCCACTCATCCATCCCATTTACCCATCATCCATCCATCATCCATCCATCATCCATCCATCCATCCATCCCATTGATCTATCCATTATCCATCCATCATCCATTATTCAT
>PVJN01036409.1:0-21513 GCA_004026805.1 Lasiurus borealis | reverse complement strand
CCAGGCCCCCCGACACCCCCTCCTGAGCCAGGCTCCACAACACCCCCTCCTGGGTCAGACATCATGACACCCCCTCCAGGGCCAGGCCTCACAGCACCCTTCCTGGCAGAGCCACCTCACAGCCCAGACCTCGGGTGAGGGCACCTGGAGGTGGGGCATGTGCCCACGGTGAGTCAAAATCTAGCAAATCACTTTGCGGCCGCCTGATCCACCGGGACCAGCCCATCAAGCACCTCCCGTATCCAACCCTGTTCTCGCCCGAGTCACAGGGCTGAGCAGAGCAGCACATGCCCCAGAGAGAGAATGGCCTATTATGCCCAGGTTGGGGAAATGTCAGAGATGACAGCAGACACAGGTCCAGAGAGACCAGATAGGACACGAGGGGGGGCGCCTTGAAGGGAACAGCATCTGCTAAGGTTCCGAGGCCTGAGGATGGGGCCCAGGTCAGCTGTGGGTGGAGTCTGTTGTCACCAGAGCTGAGCCCAGACCGAGGAGGGTCTCCAGGGCCGAGCTGAGGGAGTGCTGCCGGCGACAGCGAGCCTCGCCCGGCTTTGGAAGCGAGAAACCAGTAAGATCTGGCGTTAGGAGGTCAGCTCAGGCCGCTGTGTGGACCAGACAGGAGATCAGAGGCCCGAAGGGCCAGAGCACCCCTGGGAGGCACTGCAGGCCTCCGCCTGGGAAGTGGTGCGACGGCGGGGAGAGGAGGAAGGACAGAAACAGGAGACACCGCTCCTGGCACACAGACATGGTTTCACTTGTGCCCCTTGTTCCTGGCTACGGATCAGGCTCCAGTTTTGTTCAGGGTGGCAACGTGCCTGATCCACGCTGACAGATGTGACTGGGCTGAGCCACACAGCGAGCTCCCACTCCTGTATCCCAGACTCTCTTGCAGCTAGGAGCGGCCACGGGACAAGTTTTGGCCAATGAGAGCTGAGAGAGCATCTGTAGCAGGGGCCTGCTGGGGAGTGTTTACTTTGCTGATCCAGAGCGATGGGCCAGGCCAGCGAGCCTTCCTCCTTCTCTCCCTCCTGCCTGCGCTGAAGGCAGCAGTGGCATCTGGACCTGCAGCGGCTACATTGCATCCACGAGGCAAAAACATGAGGAACGCCAATGGGGTCTCCCAGGTGCTGGTTCTGGAGTCACGGAGCGGCAGAACCAGCTGCGAACCTCTGGATTTCTTGTTATTAAAAAAATAAATAAGCCAAAACCGGTTTGGCTCAGTGCATAGAGCATCGGCTTGCGGACTCAGGGTCCCAGGTTTGATTCTAGTCAAGGGCGTGTATCTTGGTTGCGGGCACATCCCCAGTAGGGGGCGTGCAGGAGGCGGCTGATTGATGTCTCTCTCTCATTGATGTTACTAACTCTCTATCCCTCTCCCTTTCTCTCTGTAAAAATCAATAATATATATATATATATATATATATATATATATATATACATATATATATATATATACATATATATATATATATAAAATAAGAAATAAATAAATAAGTAAGCCCCTGTCTGTTGCAGCTGCTGTCAGTCCCTCTGTTCTCTGCAGCCTGTGCATTTCCTAAGGTCATACTGCCAATTCGCCCGTCATTCCCGAGTTATGACCAGCAGGGCTTGGGGACTGTTTGGAGGTGGAGACGAAAGACACAGCGGTGTCCACAGGGATATCCACATGTCACCCGTATTCTGACCGGGATGGTGGGAGGGGAGCAGAGTTGGTGGACTCCGTTTTGAACATGCTCATTGGAGAGGCCTCTGGGGTGCCCAGGTCAGGGGCCAGCAAGAGCTGGTGGGTGGCTCTGGAGCTGGTTGGGGGCATCTCAGCTGCAGAGGGAGAGGTGAGGACCTCGGGGACTGTGGTTAAGACCCTCAGCGAAGAGCAGGGAGCAGGGGGAGGGGCTGAGAGGAGCAGGTCGGGGGAGAGCAGCCAGCCAGCAGAGGTGAGGAAACTAGAAGCAACGGTGAGCCGGCTCTGGCCGCCATTAGGAAACAGGGGAGGAGCTGGGGGCACGGGCTGCCCCTCTGAGGCCTCCACACGGCCTGCAGGGGAAATGCTTTCCACGTCAGCACAGCCAGGCCCGGCCGCAGCTGGCGCCCATGTGACTGGGCTGTGCGGGGTCTCAGGCCCCCTCAGGGCGGGGGACGCAGGAGGCGGCCACGGGGCGGAGTGGGGGTGTCTCAGGGGACAGTGTGGGGGAGCAGAGGAAATCCCCACCACTCCCAGAGTAGCTGTGGCCCCTCACTTTCCACACAGTTGCTGTGGCGACACCCTTGGGAGTAACTTCCTCCTCTGCACACTCCCCTGAGGCTGTGCATCTCACGGCTATTTCATCTGCCCACAGCGGGGTTGGGGGTAGGGGTGGGGGGGTAGGGGGGCAGGAAGGAACTGGAGACTGCGAGCCCAGCACTGGGCAGGTTGGGCAAGAAGTAACCCCGGCTGACTGTCTCCTGAGCCCCCACCAGGCGCTCTTCTCAGACAGGGTCCCCTTCTACAGACAAGGAAACCGAGGCACAGAGAGGCTGACCAGCTGGCCCAAGAGGCTGGGCTGTGCCTGGTTGGGAGATGAACGCAGACAAATCCCACGCTGCCCTCCCCAGCCTCAGGCTCCCCATCCAAAGTCATAACCCTAACCCACCGCAGCTCAGACCGCTCTGAGCACGTGGGGACCGGCCTCGCCTGCCTGGGCCTCACTCAGCACAGGGCAGGGTGTGATGGGCAGAGCTGCCACACAGAGAAGCACCGGCTGCAGCGGGAGCCCATGTGCTGCGGGCCAGAGCACTTGACAAGCAGACACTTCTAAGAGTGGGGGTGAGGGTGGGGGCACGCCCATCGGGAGAAAAGCAGGGCGCTGCGCAGGATGAGGGCCCGTGGGCCTGTGGGCTGAGGGTGGCTGAGGAGGAATTCTTCCGGGAAGCCTCCTGAGCAGCAGGAAAAGAAAAGAGAAACTGACCACAGGAGGGCTGGCAGGGGAAACCCTGAGTGTCAGAGGCCCCAGCCTGCAAGCGGGCAAGTTCAAGGATCTGCAGTGGGGGGAGGAGGGTCATCTGAGAGCATCTGAGCGAGCACAGAGCTGGCGCGGGAGAAGGCAATGAGAGAGGAAGCCCATGTGTCTCGCCTGGGGGGTGGGGTGAAGGGGATGTCATGACAGGAGGGCATCAGCCCGTCTGCATACCCAGGGCAGCGGGGCACAGGTGGAAGCAGGAGACTGGACCCCAGCACCCGAGGACTCCTCTCTGTGCTCTGGCTTCTCCCTCCTCTATAAATGGGGACCATAGTGCATAGACATCCCAGGAGGGTCAGGAGGCCCCATGGAGAACCCCGGTGCGAGCAGGGACCTTGCCCACTCTGCACCCCCAGCCCTCAGAACTGCAGTGGGCGCACAGTAGGCGCTCAGCAAGGGCCACTGTCTGTATCTGTGTTTGAGCAGGTCCCCCCGTGGGCGGTGCGGGGACGGTCTGGCTGCCTGCCGAGCAGAGCCGGGAAGCTGCCAGGGTCGGGTGGGCGTGCAGCAACCCCAACTGGATGTCCCCCTAAAATAACCATCCCCCTGGAGGCCCCAGCCAGGACCCCTCCGAGCTGAAGTCAGGTCAGAGGCCTCTCGGCCCGGGATGCTCAGCGCTCAGACACACGCCTGCAAAGGGCCCTCAGGAGCCTGGACAGGCGAGGCCAGAGGCTGGAGAGACTCTTGGCTGGCAGCGCCTTGACGTTAGGTGGTTCCCGCACACAGTAGGTGCTCAGAACATGTTTGTGGGAACCGAACTCACTGCCCTGGCTGAGCCCTTTCCATCTTGGGACAGTCCCTCCCGCTGGGGGACGCTGTCACCTGCCCATTGGACCCTCTGCCTCGCCCTCAAGCAGAACGCACGCACGGGGGTCCCCCTTTCAAACAAGGCCCCGGGGCAGGGAGCCAGGGCCCCGGACTTGGCCGGGGAGGCGGCCCTTGCTCTGAGAGCCGCGGGCAGACAGCTGAATGGGGGTGGGAGCCGTCTCCCTGCCCCCGTGCCCTCGGAACGGGAAGTGCCACCACCCCAGCAGCAGCTGTTTCTTGCAGGGCCCACGTTTGCGTGTCAGGCCCGGCCTCCGAGGAGAACGCGTGGAGAAGCGGGGCTGGGATCGGGGGATGACCTCACCCCGCGCCCAGACCGGCTCCGTGGCTCACCACGGCCGTTCGTGATCCGTGTGTCACCACTGGCTTCTCCCGCCCCGCCCTCCGCACACACCCAGACAGGCAGACAAGCCTTCCTTCCACCATCCAAACCCGGACACCCCGCCTGGTTCCGTTTCCCGCCTGCTGCCACCCGGGCCCCTGGCTGCCCACTGCTGCCACACCCTCCTGATGGATCCCCAGCGACCATCAGAGTCGCCTCCTCCGAGTGTGCACACTCTTGTTTTTTGAGGTCACCTGCTGTTCCAGTCCCGGAGGGCAAGAGCCAAGCCCCGGATCCCCAGATCCCCCCCAGTTTGGATCACAGGCTGGTTACCGGGGAAACATTCAGGAAATGCTGCTGCAGCCGAGACCGGTTTGGCTCAGTGGATAGAGCATCGGCCTGCGGACTGAAAGGTCCCGGGTTCGATTCCGGTCGGGGGCATGTACCTTGCTTGAGGGTACATCTCCACTGTGGGGCGTGCAGGAGGCGGCTGATTGATGTCTCTCATCAATGTTTCTGACTTTCTATCTCTCTCCCTTCCTCTCTGTAAAAAATCAATAAAATATATTTAAAAAGAAAGAAAGAAAGAAAGAAAATGCTGCTGCAGGTGGACCCAAGCGCTAGCCAGGCTGAGCTCCACGCCCAGGCCTTGCCACTGACTCCTGTGCCCCAAATAAGTTTTCTATCCTCCTTGAGCCTCGGTTTTCTCATCTGTACAATGACAGGATGGGCCAGAGGGACCGGAGCACATTTTCATACTCAAAGATCCACGCATCCATTCATTCGGCGTAGTTCGTCCCAGTGTTGTTCTACTTTCTAGGGATACCGCAGTGACTAAATGAAACAAACATGGGACCCCCATTAAACTGGCTCTTACAGGGGGAGCCAGTGATGAAGAAAACAAGTGAGTTAGAAGAGTATCGCAGTGATAGGAAGACTGTCCAGAAAAAGAAAGCAGGGCAAAGGGCCCGAGAACAGCGATGGGGCAGTCAGGGAGGGCTTCTCGGAGGAGGTGGCATTTGAGCCAAGCGCTGGATAAAGAGGGAGAACGAGCCAGAGTCTGTCGTCTGTTGGAGTAAAAGATGAAAAGGCGTTACCGACCACAGTGCGGAGCAGTGGGGCCCAGCCGAGGGGGACGGGTCACCTGAGTCCCCATCTGGCCGCTGCCGCCCACTCCCGTGTGACCCTGGGAAAGTCACGGCCCCGTCTCTGAGCCCCACGTCTTCATCTGTGCCGGAGGGAGGTGAAACCGCAGCCTCGTTTCTTCCTTAAAGCAGTTCCAGGGAGACGCGCCGTTTCTGAGTATTTAGGCTCTGACTCACGCCTGCCTCCCCACTTCTGGTATCATTAAGGGGCTGCAGGAGGCCGACCCCGGCCCCCAGGCCTGCTGGGAGCAGGGAGGAGGCCCGGCTAGGCGGCACCCTGCACCGGCAGCCCGCACTCACCTCTCAGCCCGCAGCTGCTGGGCCCCGGCCATGGCCCCAGAGGTCCAGGCGAGCGGGAGACAGAGGGTCTCACCCAGCCAGGCCCCGGCGGAGCTGGCCTCTCACTTCCCTCCAGCCACCCTGCCTCAGGGCGGGCTGTGGTCCCCGGAGCCCCAGGGAGCCGCCTTTGGGGAGGCCCCACCCCCGCTCCTCTCACTCTCGCTCAGGCCCCTCCTCCGGGCCCCCGGTCTGGCCAGTGGCCCCTGCTTCCTCTTCCCCCTCTCGCAGCTGCGCGATGTGGGGAAATGCACACCCTCGGGTCTCTGGGGGACCCCTGATGTGGGGTCTCCTTTGGGAACTTTCTCGAGGCCACTTCTTGCTGCCAGGCCTCCGGCGGGCATCAGCGAGCCCCACTTCGTCAGAGGCGGGGTCTCAGGGCTGGCTTCGCCCCCGGGTGACCTAGGGGAGTCACTCCTCCTCCTGGGGCTCATCAAACCAAACCCCGGCACCCACGTGATCCCCTAGGCCTGGAGTGCTGACCTCTCCCAGGCCCGCCATCCCTCAAGCCCCCGCTCAGATGCCACCTCCTCCGGGAAGCCCTCCTGGTTTCCCCAACAGAGTGAGGGCGACGGTGGAGGTTGGTTTATGTTTCTGTCTTCCTCTGCCCCCGGAGCTCTGGGCTGTGTTTCCTCATCCCTAGATCCTCGAGCCGATGCTGGCCTGGCACAGCCCATCCCCTGCAGGACTGCCACCCAGAGCGAGCCCCTGACATACACCCGATCACACCCTCTCCTGCTGAGACCCGTCAGCGGCTTGCCCTGCACTGGGAGTCCAGACTGCCAGCCCTGCTGACTTCCCTAGCCCCTCTCCCAGGCCTCCCACTACCTTTCTAGAAGGCTCCAAGATGTCTGCCCCTCAGGGCCACCGTGCATGCTGTTCCACTGCTGGAACGCCCTTCCCTGCTCCTTTAAGGCTCGATTTGGAAGTTACCTCTTTAGCGAGGTCTTCCCCGCCCCTCACCCTGAACGAAGGCCCTGCCTGCAATGTTCTAGAAATCGTCATCGGTTTGGCTAGGATGAGCTATAGAAATTCTCTACAGGCTCAGATGTTTCTTACGTCAACATTTATGTACAACAATATATGTTCCCAACTATACACATAGAGTGATACGCACAATCACATGCCAGGCTGGATCGCCCGTTCTTGCAAAATGCGGTGTCACTTCCTGTCATCCTGACCAACTTTAAACCAGCGCCTCCGTGTGCCTGGCCATGGATGGGGGGGGGTTGGGGGAGGGGGTGGGGTGCTTACACCTCTTGGGGTTTAATCTGCTGCATTCACCACCCTCAACCCTGTCTGTTACTGATGCCCTCTAGAAAGCAAAATCTCAAAAGACTAAGAAAATGCTCATGGCGGTTTTGCAGCTTATTGTGTACATCAGGATAAAAGGGGGAGGCGTCAGGGGGTTACGTGAAATCCGTGGGTGGTAGATTGGGGAGGTGGGAGAAAGCTAAGGGGGAAATTGCTGGCACTGGATAAAAAGGAGAATGGAGAGACACACTAGTCTACCTCTTGGACAGCGGTGGGTACAAGACAGCTAATAATTGACATTAACGGCGCATAGAGGTGGTATTTGGGGAACAAAATAACAGTGAGGGGTTCTGTGGTCTGTGCTCTGAGGGGTGGAAAGGAGATCACTCTGACGTTTCAAAGGTATGTTATCTTGCCCTAGCTGGTTTGGCCCAGTGGATAGAGCGTCAGCCTGCGGACTGAAGGGTCCTGGGTTCAAATCCAGTCAAGGGCGCGGGCCTGGGTTGTGGGCTTGATCCCCAGTAGGGGGCGTGCAGGAGGCAGCTGGTCAATAATTCTCTATCATCATGGATGTTTCTATCCCCTTTTCCCTCTCCCTTCCCCTCTGAAATCAACAAAAATATATAAAAAACAAAGTGATGTTATCTTAGATGCAAAAAGACAACAGGCAGGCTTACTGAAGGCAAAGATGGACCTGTGTCAGGGAAGCTACTATAGGCCTGGGATGTGACTATGCCCTGGTCCCCCTCTCAGTTAGGAATTGGTTTGTTCAGATTGTGTTGTGTGGTTATGTCCATGCTCCGAGGTTCGAGGGCCCGCCATGCAGGCCTGCCCTGAGCTGGTTGGGTTCAGCAGGGGGCGCCTTTGTGTCCACAGTCACATACAAATGAAGACATGCAACTGCGTGGGCAAGTGTGGGTGTGTGCACACTGGTGACTGTGAGTAAGAGAGGACAGTTAGAGGACAGTTAGATGCTTAAGTCTAAGTGGGTGTACAGTGAGCATTAACACAAGTGCGTTTATGCCACGTGTGTCGGAAACCCAATCATTGTCTCACTAATAAAGTGGACAAGGAACCCAGAAGGCTGGTCAACCTTGAAGCTCTGAAAGGTCAAAGCCAGCCACCCCCTATCTAATGGAGACAATGAACTTCCCCATCAAATAATCATATAAATCCTTATTGATAAAATAACCTACTTGTTACTGGAATTGCCTGCTTCAGGGCAAAGGGTGTCTCCCAAACCTAAATAAAAGGGATGGCGAGGCTAAAGGAAGGGGTAGCTTTTCCACTAGAGAAAGGCTCCCGCCTGGCCCCCCAATATTGTCAAATTAATGCTTTTCTAGTCTCTCTTTTCATTTGTGTGCGGCCTCCTCCAGAACCCGAACCCTGAACCATATGAGATGTGAAAGTGGTTCCCACACACATGAACTTGTGTAACCAGATAACCAAGGGGTCCAGGCTGTCTGGCACAACTTGAGCCAGTTCAGCAGAGACAGGGTTGAATCCTATGAGCGTTTGTTGCAATACTGCCAGCAGTATGGGGGAGCACCGGGTCACCCACAAAAATGTGCTCTGCCTCTCCCCGTGAGCCAGCTGCTCATATTGGGGAGGAGGACAAAGATCACGTGGGGAAGGAAGCAAAGACACCCACACGGGGAGCCCAGCCTGTGGATTCCATGCGCTAAATAGAGTTCACACCTGAGGAGCTAGAAATAATGCAGACAGCCCCAGCGGAAGCAGGCTGAGGTCTGCAAAGGCCTGTGTGTGTGCAAAGGCTGGGTCCTCAGAAGGCGGGAGGCCCCGGTCTCTGCAGCAAGGCTGGCAGTCTCTCCGGGAGAGCAGGCAGCTCCCGGATGAGGAGGAGGATGGCCTCATGTCCAGGTGAGTCCCCAGGTCCCACCTTCACCTCCCAGCCAGGTTAGAACGTGCCTCCTTTCATCAGAACCAGTCAGCGTTAGCAGCGCATGACTAACATTTCGTACCGTTATGGCGGGTCCCCAGCATTCCATGTCTGCCCTGATCACGTGGACAAGGTCCCGAGTCCCGATCCCATGTTGCCTCATCTCTGGAACAGGCTTACAAATGGGGCTGCAGCAACAGCTCATGAGGAAAACGCGTCAAAGTGCACGGACACGTGGAATTCCTTATGCTTGTTTACAGTGTCACTGTGTGCCATGTGTGTATGTCTGTGTGCATGTGTGTGTGCATGTGTGTGCATGTGTGTGTATGCATGTGTGTGTGTGTTGGGTGGGGCATGCCCTCAGGTTCATCTTCCCAGGCTTCTCTAGGTCTCGCCTTCCCCGTGACCCCGGGAAGCCTCCCAGGGCCCTGACTCGGCCACACTGGGGTTGCCCCTGACTCGGCCGCACTGGGACGGCCTCCAAAGGGTGGGGAGGAGGTTGTCCAGGCAGGGGAAGGCCCAGGGCCTTTCCCCACCCCGCCCCTCCTCTCCCTCCCCTCGGTCCCCTCCGCGGTCCTGCTGAGTCGGTATTTCTCTGGCTCCTCACACAGGAACACCGCGGCTAATTTTAGGCCCGGGCTCCGAGACGGTGTAACGTGAGGCCAGACACTCAGTCAGCAGTGGGCTGCCATCCCGCCGTGCGGTTCCGTGTCTCCCCCACCCCACCCCCCACCCCCGGGGAGAGGAGGAGACAGACTCTTCACACCTTCCCTTCAGCAGGAGGAAATGCCTGAAGTGACCTCTTCGCATCAGAACATCACCTCCGCCTGCAGTGAGTAAACAAACACGGTCCCTGAATGGGCAGCCACCGCTGAAGCTGGCGCCCTTACACCTTTTGTTTTAGAAGAAGGATCGAGGGCCGCCCTCCTGCTGGTGGTTCTGAGAGCTCACCAAGGCCAACCATTCAGAGGCTTTAAGCCAGCTGCTCTCAACCTGTGGGTCGCGACCCCTTTGGGGGTCGAACGACCCTTTCACAGGGGTCGCCTAAGACCATGGGAAAATGCAGATATTTACATCACGATGCATCACAGTAGCAACATTTCATGGTTGGGGGTCACCACCCCATGAGGAACTGTATGCAAGGGTCGCGGCCTTAGGAAGGTTGAGAACCACTGCTTCAAGCAAAGATTTTAAGCAGTGAGTTAGGGAGAAGAACACGGCCAGGGGCCGTGGGAAGCAAATGACAGACAAGGGACATCCTGACAGTGGCAGAGGGGGCGGGGTGCTGGAGAAAAGGCTCCAGACCTCAAAAGCAAACACCAGGACCTTTCAGAGAAGGAACTCGGCCGCTGTACGAATGTTTGCCGATGTCCATTCCTAACCGTGACTCCCTAAGGTTCAGTACGCCCGGCCCACATCCGAGAGAGTCCCAGAGCCCGAACGAGGGCTGGATGTAAGTCACAGTGTTATGCCCAGTGTTCAGGATCCCCAAAAACCCACTAGGAAGAAGCCGAGCCCGATGCAAAAGCATAAGAACATTTATTCACGCCAGCACGAGCTCCCGTCCACGGCACTCACGGAGGCAGCACGGGGTGGGGTGGGGGTGGAGGTAGGGAGCACTCTGGTGGGACAAAGACTTTATAGCAGTGGGCAAGGGGAACATTCTCAGTGCCATCGATTGGTCAGGGGGCAGGATCAGGGGTCCGGTTACGCAGGGGTACTGTGCAGTTTGCCTGATTTGGGCTGAGTCCACTTCTCTGCCTTCCTATTGGCGGGTCTGTGCAACTGTGACATTCCCGTGGTTTACAGGGAGGGGCAGCAGGGAGAGTTGCAGAGCGGTGGGTACAGAACAAATGAAACATCATGACAGTAACAAAAAGAACTTCGTGGAGTCCGTCTAATTTAGCTCTGTCGACAGTGCACGGGCGCTCGGTGCTGGGATCAAGATGAAGCACCTCGCTCTGTTTGGAGGAACCTCCTCCAGGAGCCAGTGGTCAGGCCCGGAGCCCCCGCTGCGAGAAACGGAGCCCGGTGACCCGTGACGGAGGACAGGCGGGACCGGGGGTGAGGAGGCTGAAAGGCGAATCCCAGTGTCACCCTGATATCTGGGGGGCTAGCGATCCATGCCAGCAAGCTCAGTGTACATTCTGGATCACCTGTAATTAAGTCACAACCACCTTCCCAGAAACATGTCTTACAGAACCTGTTACAGAGGCCATAAAACTGTGGACAGTGCACGGCCCCGGAGGGAGGGAGCGTTATTAACGCCGGCGCCAGGCCAGACCTTCAGATGTGGCCTGGAGACCCCCACCACCTGGGGGCCTTCTTGCAAGGCCCCCGAAAAGGACCGGAAGCATCATCCATATTTGCAGGACAAAGACCCCAGGAAGAGATAAAGGAGAAGCCCCCTGAATGTTACTTTACCCAGATCTGCAAAGCTACTCCCTGAGTCCGCCGGCGTAAATAGAAACAAACAGTGTCACTCCTTCTCTCTCAAAGCGTTGCTTGGTTGCTTGGTTTTCCTCCGGTCTTCTGCAACAGGGGGAGGGCGGAGTTTTCTGCAGGACGGGGAGAAGCCCCAGGCAGCTGGTTCTGGGGACTCAGCAGCCGCATCTGCTGAGTCGGCAGTTCTCCTGGGAGGGGTGGGGGAGGGGGGAGGAAAGGAAAATCCCAAATTAGACCACTAGCAAGATTCCGGAAGATCCCTGGCACACCGAATTCCCCCGTCCTGACCCACATGTGTCTCCCTTCATAATTTATGAGGGGAGCTTCGCTGGACAGCCTCGCCGAGCCGTAAATAGCCGGCTCTGGCAGCTCCCCTTCTCCTGGAGCAGCGTTGGAAAACAGGCAGGGGGTGCGGGAGGCCCGCTAAGACAGCAAGCTCGCTGAGGGCAGAGGGCCCTGCCCTTCTCTGCGAGGCCCTGGCACAGGGCAGAGCTGGTGGGGAACTCGGGCCCCCTGGCTCGTGTGTGTCTTCTCTGACCATCAGTTTCCTCGCTGGCATCATAGGATTATGCATTATTCGTGTGTCCAAAACACAGGGAGCACCTACTATGTGCCGGTCGCCTACTGTGTGCCTGGCTCTAAAGGAAAGTCGCTGTTCTTGTGATGCAGACCTTCTGGAGGTGTGAGGGATAAGGCAACGAATGTCAGGTGCTTAGTACAATGCCTGGCACAGAGAAGGCGGTCAGTGAGTTATAGATGTTAATGTCGTTATTATTATGGATGATAACTTCATTGGTGTGGCTAGGTCTTGTATTGGTCTGTCTCCTGCTGCATGACTTGTTCCTCTTTGTCTTAAAACGTATTCCCTTAAATTCTAATTTCCCCCCTATATTTGCCATCCACTCTCAATGCACTTGACTTGTGCAAACAATTCTGCCCGTAATCAAAATGTTGGCGGGAAACGACCGCCAGGGGGCGCGACAACTCAGCAGCCCCGTTTCCACTCTGCGGCGCCACCTAGAGGGAGAATGTCAGAGCCGCAAAAGAAGGACTAGTTGGTCCAAGGGCCAAATTGTGAGTTAGCCTAGCAGAGCGCTGCCTGCTGGATGGCACTGCCGCCTCCAGTCGGCCCCACCAGTCAGATCTGATCAGACAGAATCTGAGCCAGATCCGGAATCACCTCTCCATTGATTAGAAATATGGTAACGGCCAAGATGCACTAAGGTTACTGTCGAACCTCCCTTCCCTGTGAAACTGCAGCAGTATGTGAGCTGGCATTTGCAAAGCCCTTAGAACCACGCCTGGCCCACAGTCCTACTTGTACACGTTGGCTCTGATTACTGCTACTCCATCCACACACCAGCCCCCTAACATAGGTCATATTGTTACCCCTGGGCTTATTTTATCCCTGGAGACAAGGAAACTCGGGCTCTGGGGGGTTAGGGGACTGCACCCAAATGGCTTAGTGAGACAGTGGCAAAGTAAGACTTTGACCTCAAATCTGTCTGGCTCCAAAACTCACACGGTTAATAACTGTGCTATACTGGCCCTCACTCATTCACTCTTCATTCATTCATTCCACAAGCATGCGTTTAGTATGCACTCTGCACAGTATAAAGGATACAGAGGTGAGTATAGCATAATTGCTCCTCTCAATGAGCTCACACTCTCGTTGAAGTACACATATAAACATGCACGCATGTGTGCCTACATACACACGTGTGCACGTGCATTCCCATGCATATGCACCTGCGTGCACTCATAAACACATACACATGCACACAGAACAAACAACCATTTGGGGGTAAACCAGGAGATACATGTTCAGAATCCAGTGTCCATGACTCCACGCTCAGCACTGTCTCAGCCCCCAGGGGCCTAGCAGGTACCCTCTCTGTTTCGGGGGGAGCTGGGCTGGAATGGCAAGGGGGCTGGGTAGGCTGTGCTTAGGGTCTGCCTCTCTGCACCATGGCCTTCCGGCACAGAACTCTGAGGACTCTGCCTTTGACCCTGGCCTTCCAGGTCATCACGAAGCACACTGTCGGGGCAGGAGGATAGAACTAGTCCCGTTAGCTGCAGGCTGGCTCTCTCTCGGCTTACGCGCTTACGCGTACGTGGGCCTCCGTTGCTCCAGCTCCTGCGGTGTTGGGGTCAAGGAGCAGGGCGGGGGGACTGCTAAACCTCCGTAATCCTCTGGATCTCGTCCAAAGAGGAAAGAGACTCCTTGGCGTGTTAACATGAAGAGCCGTGTAATCTGATTAACGATGGCTCACAGGAGGCGGCCCTGGAAGGAAGTCGCTGAGGGGCCCCTCCTGGCTGCATCCTCGCCTGAGTTGAAGCACCGAGTCGAAGCATAATTCCATGCCAGAACCTCCCCATCTTTTGAGACCAGTTCAACCAATCCCCTCTACTCACTTCTCACCGCTCAAGTAACGATGTGCTTTCTTTCCCCACACCCAGCCAGCCAGCAGGCCCGAGGCTAGCTTCTACCAGAGTGTCCCCTGGAAGGTGGGCCTCAGACACTCACCCAGCTCCTCTGACCGCCAGTGTCTTCGTGGGTAGAGGGCCCCAGATGAAGCCTGACGCAACTGAGGCAGGAAGTGGGGAGAGGAGGCGCTCTGTATTAATTCGTGGCACCTGCTCCAATGGCACTCGGATACCTCACAAGGAATGCAAATCCCACCCCCTCCGCCTTCCTCACTCTGCTTTTGTTCTTCTTGACGAGGGACCCTAAAATCCCCGAGGATCCGGGCTCCCCTTCTTCCTTTGGGGATCAAGTCCCCGAGTCCGAGCTGGACTTACTGCCACGCAGCTCTGCGTAGCTGCACGTGACCACGTGGCCAAGGGCGGGCCAAGGGGACGGAAGAGGAAAGTGCAGGCGTCACTTCCAGGCTGTGCCCCCAAAGGGAGAAGGGGTACCTGCCCTGTCCCTTCTCCCCTTCCTCCGGCTGGAGATGCTGAGCCCGGAGGCCAGCGGAGCAACGATGCAGAGGGAGCCTGGGGCTGTGACTGACACTGGGACAGCTGTGATCAGACTGGTCACAGAGAGCAAGACGTTTCTTTTATGCTCAAGCCGCTGACATGTGGCCTCTGTCACAGCAGTGGCCCTGGGTCCCATTTCCGGCACTCGAGTCGGGGCTGGAGCATTCGCTGTCAAGAGCCAGGTGGTAAACGCATTAAGCTTTTCAGGGCACTGTTCTGGGTCAGTGGTCAGCAAACGGCAGCTCTTTAGCCCCTTGACTGTGGCTCTTCCACAGAATACCACGGCCTGGGTGAGTCTATGTTGAAGGAATGGCATTAGAAGATGTTTAAGTTTCAAAAATGTGGCTCTCCAAAGAAATGTCCATCATAGTCCTGTTGATCTTTGGTTCTGTGGACCCATGAGTTTGCCGACTGCTGTTCTGGGTCACAACTACGGATGCTTCGGGCTCAGCCTGAGCGCAGCTGTAAACAGTAAATCAGTGATTGGGTGCGGCTGTCTCCCAATAAAACTTTATTAGGAAAACAGGCGGCAGTTGTGGCCCTTGGCCCCGAAGCAAAGTTAAGAATCTCCTGCTCACAATGCGGGGAGTTGGGATGGAGAAGCTCAGGAAGGCGGGCCTGGCAGAGGAGGCAGAGCGCCCCCCCACCCAGAGCTTGACTCTCCCCTCCCCCCAGGGTCCCCTCCTCCTTCTCGACCGACCTCTACTTCTTGGTACTTCTATGATGGCACAGCCTGAAAACACCTCTGCCCAGGAGAGGAGGGCCCCTGGCTGCATGGCACAGCGGGACCTGTTCCAACTTGACTCTCGCCAAGGCACACAGGGGGGTGAGGAGGGAGCCGGACCAGCAGAGAGCTGAGGCTCCAGGCTGAGCAGTGTGGGCACGGGGTTCTAATAAAACATCAGGGCCACCCACAAAGAGTTATGGAAGAGGGGTGCCCACCTCCCTTCTCCTGAGCCCCTGCCTCCTCATGCTCTGAACTGCTCCGAAGCCCCTGGCCCACGCTCTGGCCCCACCCCCACACCTGCCTCTCCTGCTGTAGATGGACCGGCCTCGGTGCAGGCACTCTCTCCACTGGCATCCCACCTCCGTGGTTTGACGGCTCTTCTTCATCCTATGGTTCTGCAGCGTCTACGATTCCAAGCGGATCGAAGACTCTCCTCCAGGGCTGGGCTGGGCGTCTCTCCCCGTCTCCCACCACCCTCTGTCAGAGCGCCTCCCAGACTTCCCACCTCCTCCCACTGAGGGTCATGTGCCGTGAGCACATTTAGGTCGAACAGGGACTGGGTCATCTTCATCTATGGATCTCCAGTGTCCAAAGCAGGACCCACAAGAGTTAGTGAGACTGAAACCGGTTTGGCTCAGTGGATAGAGCATCGGCCTGCGGACTGAAAGGTCCTGGGTTCGATTCTGGGCAAGGGCATGTATCTTGGTTGCGGGCACATCCCCAATAGGAGGTGTGCAAGAGGCAGATGATCAATGTCTCTCTCTCATTGATGTTTTTAATTCTCAATCCCTCTCCTTTCCTCTATGTGAAAAATCAATAAAAAATATAAAAAAAATAAATAAATATTTATATCACAATCTTTATTTAAAAGTTGTCCCACATATATAAATATTTATATCACACAACCTTTATTTAAAAGTTGCCTCACATGCATAAATTAATAACAGATAGAGGGTACAAGTTCATGACCCTCTATCCGTTATTTATTTATATATGTGTTTCATGATTAATTTTTTTCCTTTGGGGCAACTTATTTTTTTTCTGTGAGTTAATGTAATTGCTTTGAATTTTACTTGCCGGAATGTTCCAAATATATATATTTTAATACTTTGCAGCCGCTCCATCGTGTTACTAGATGTGTGATCTACTTACCAAATCCACGTTTCCTCAAGGCTCTCTGCAGTGGTTGAAGAAATATCAGCCCTCGCCGTCCTAACGAGCTGTTGGTGCGGCCTCCGAGTTGCTTCCTGCTGCTTTTCTCCGCGGTTCCGGATGCCGGGTCCTTCTTGCTGCTGTCCTCCTTCCTGTGTCTGGAGCACAGCCTCGGATATCGCTCTGAGAATGGATGCTTCGGAGGTTAATGTCTTGCATTCCTGCATGCCTGAGAAATGCCTTCATTCCACCCTCCCCCCTGACTGAGTTTTACTTGTTGAGAATCTGTGACCTCAGAATATCAAAGGCAGTTTCCACGGCTTTCTAGGAACCTGTGCAGATCTTGAGAAAGAAAGAAAAAAAAAGAACTCCATGCTTGTTGTGTGTCATTGAAAGCTTCTGGGACCTTTGCACCGGTCTTCCTGACCAGGCGCTCTTTGGAGCATGCAGAATGCACGCTTCTAGTTCATGCCTGTGCTCTGTCCCTGTCCATGGCCGTACCGGTGGCCTTGGTGTCCTGAGATGTACCCTCCACCCCTCTCCAGAGAATAAACCTCCTGCAGGAGGTTTGAGGGCCAGACTGTGGCTCTCAACTCACCCCTCGTCCTTCCCCCTTGCTTCCCTGAAGCCTGGACTTGTCAGGGTTCTGAACCCTCATTTTCTTCTCATATTTGTTACCTCCTCACATGTCCTGGCTTCTTCTGCCTTTCTAGAGATGTTGCCCCCATTCCCCACAAATTCCTCCTCCAACATGTGTTCAACTCTCATCTGTTGCTGCTCTTTCTCTTTCCCTTGTCCCTGTGGAGTTATACTTATTATATCTTTCTTCTGTAATGTCAGTGACTTCTCAGGAGGAAGGAGAAATCATTCTTTCTACAAAGTGGTTTATTGCTGTGTGTGTGTGCACATGTGTGTGTGTGTGTCCAAGTGTCTTCCATCTAGATGTGCTCATGAGGCTTACAAAAATTAGGTATTTTTCTGAGCTAAGAAGTCATCATCCTGCAGGAATAAAGTATAACAGGCATTTAAAAAAAATGACAATGTGGCCAAAACCAGTTTGGCTCAGTGGATAGAGTGTCGGCCTGTGGATTGAAAGGTCCCAGGTTCGATTCCAGTCAGGGGCATGTACCTTGGTTGCAGGCACATCTCCAGTAGGGGGCGTGCTGGAGGCAGCTGACCTATGTCTCTCTCTCATCGATGTTTCTAACTTTATCCCTCTCCCTTCCTCTCTGTAAAATATCAATAAAATATATTTTAAAAATATTGACAATGTCTATTCTTTTTTTCTTTTCTTTGTATTGTTCCTCTCATTTCATGGATGAGGAAACCAGCTGGGAGAGAGGAATGATTGGCCCCAGATCAGAGAGCTGGGACTTGCGTTCCATGCTTCTCATTTCAGAGTGTGGCTGCCTTCCCCACGCCACACAGCCTGGCGCCCGGAGCGCCACCTGGTGGAGAACACAGGTGCAGGGGCATGTACCAGCCAGGTGTTCACCTGCTCACTCAGCACAAGGCAACGGAGACTCAGGACTGCCAAAGTGACCGGTCCTCACAGGGCCGCCCAGTCACATGATGCTGACCACAACCTTGTCCTGCTCCCTTTGCAGACCTTTCTAACTTGGTTACAAATTCAAAGATGGTTTCCCCATGGACCCCACATGCGGACTCACGGGACGCCACGGAGAACACGAGGCACTGGACACACCGGAGCGGGTTTGCCCTTTGGAGCCACCATCCTCCGTGGCCGGTGGGACCCCGAGACCGGCAGAGGCCCGAGACCCTGGGAAGGATTCCAGGCTCCCATCAGCCCTGAGCGGCCGATCGTCACCACCTGGACGATTGTTATCTGTTAACCTGGTAGCTAACCTGCTGTCTCAGAGGCTCATCCGACCTGTTTGGCTGAAGGTTTGGGACGGGGAGTCGTGGTTTCGCATGCTGTGAGTGGGTGCTGGGAGAGAGGGGGAGCGCAGGCTGGGAGAGAGCGGGAGCACAGGCTGGGAGAGAGGGGAGCGCAGGCTGGGAGGGGCTCTCTGACCCCGTCCTGAGTGCAGGCGGGGGGGGGTGGGAGGGAGGACTCAGCGTTTCAGCTGAGAACCGGGCCAGATGGGTGTCCACAGGGCCATGTGGGGAGGAAGCTTGTCCAAGCCCCGTGGGCAAACTCAGGGAAAAAAAAACAAAACAAAACAAAACCGGGTCACCCGGGCCCTGTGCAGCCTTCAAAATAAAAGCCTCCACCCTCTCACAATCCAGGACCCCTCGAGGGATGTCAGACTGCGGGTTTCGGCCTGATCCCTGCAGGCCAGGCCAAGGGACCCCACCGGTGCACAAACCCTTGCACCGGGCCTTTACTGCGCTATAGGATCTCGGGTTAATTAATCTCTTCCCGCCCTGCCCCCTGCTCCCTGCCCTCTGAAATTCACCATTCCAGTCCATGTTTCCACACCTGTGCTTTGAGTATTGCCCCCTGCTGGTCAATGTGTGTCATCGCTACCGGTCGAACGGTCGAACAGTCCCTTAGGCTTTTACAGATGAGATGTCATTAGGGTCTTTTTCAAATGTCCCTCCTGAAAGGGAAAGTCACTTCTCCTCCCCGCATTGCCGTTGCCAGACGTGATCGGAACCGGAAGCCGTTTGCCCATCAGACGGACAGAACACAAAGCGTTTCATTTGACCTGTTTCCTCTACGGGGACGAGGCTGAGCAGACGGGTCTGTGTTTAGGGGCCACGGGTGTTCCTGTTCCTCTTGCCCTCTGTCAGGCCCCGGCCCCACTTTTCCGCTGGATTCGTCCTCCTTCCCTCCCCAGTGAGGAGAATCTGGCCCCTTTCCTCGGTGTGTGCTGCACGTGTTTCCTCTCGCCTTCCGTTGCGCGCTTTGACCTTGGCGAGGGCATTTCTCGCCTCACTTAAGTCTTACGTTTTCCTGCAGTCGCGTTTGTCAACCTGTTGACGAGTGTTTTCTGAAAAGCCCTGTGCTGAACGCCACCCTCTCCCTGTCGGCAGGGGGGAGGTGTTGCTCCCGGTTGCTGGGTGACCGGGTGACTGACCCCGTCCCTGCATCGCCCTCTGACGACCCCTGTGAAGATGCTTCCCCCTCGGAAGACCAGCGGTCCCGGGGCCAGGAGCAGGGTGCTGCCGCCCCTCCCGGCCAACTTCAGGATCTAACTTCCGTTTTTCTGGGTTCGGTTTGCAGCCCCCTCCCCCCCGGGCAGCTGCTCAGAGGAAAAGCCTCACATGGATCCTGTGAGGGCGGCTGCCGGCCGCTCCACCAGCTCCGACGGCTGTGCCGCCGGCACCTGCCACACTCCCGCTCCAGCACCGGATGTGGGGAGCAGTCACCGGCCGCAGGTGCGCCTGGCCCAAACCCGCAACCCGCTCACTGGAGGGGCAGCGCTCCCGCCCACGTGGAGACAGCGGGCAGCAAGCTTTGCGGGCAGGTCCGGCTCGGACCCTTCAAACCTGCCAGGCCCTGCTGCTGGGCCCGCCTCTCAGGACGGACGGGAGTGGCCAGGGGGGGCGCCGTCCTGGGCAGGCACAACAGACCGGGTCTGCCCGCAGGCTGCAGGCTCCAGAGCTGGACTGGCCAGTGCACCCCGCGCTGAGCCTGATGTGTGGCCCTGTGCCAGCTGTGAGGCCGCAGGAGGAGCCATGACACAGCGCCTGGCACAGCTGGTGGGCAGCTGGCTCCCTCTCCAGTCACAGCCAGGGAGACCAGGGCACCCCCGGGAGGGGGCAGCGGAGACAGGAGTGTCGGGACCAGCCCAGGAAGAGCCTGACCACAGTCTGACCATGATTTGCTGATTTGACATCAACCACACACACACACACACACACACACACACACACACACATACACACACCCCACACACACACATCACAATACATAGACACCACAGAGACACACACACAGACACACACACACACACACCACAGAGACACACACACACACACACACACACACAAACACAGACACATACCCCACACATACACACACACATCCCACACGTACCACACACACAATGCATACACACCACACACACACACCACAGAGACACAGACACACACACACACACGGACACACACACATACACACAGGCGGCTCCATTTCCGCAGAGGACAGGCCCCAGGCCCAAGCACCACCCCCATCATTGTCAAGTTCACTCAAACTCCCCCTGGACACCAAGCTGCACCTCGGTGGCCATGACCCAGCCTCACTCCACTGCACTGTCACTGACGCTCCAGAGCAGGGTGATTCCCTGAAAATGCCTGTGGTCCGTTGGAGGTAGAGCTTTCATGCCGGCCAGAGAAAATGTGGCCTTTGAGGGGTGGGGAGAGGGGAACCACCGAAGCTTTGTGTGTCTGGGCCTCTGGACCCGTCGCTGGGGCCGTGCAGCTCGCTGCTCCATTCCAAGGCGAGCACAGGCCCAGCTGCTTGTAAGACGGCCTCTCATCCTCCCGCACACCTCCCTCCAAACAGAGCTTCGGCCGCAGAGAGAGGGGAGCCCGCGGCCGTGGCCACGGGGCGGTCTCGCTTTTTGAGCTCCTGGGACCGAGGCAAACAGGAGCAAAGCCCTGGGGACCCGGAGAGCCGCTCAGCCTCAGCCCGGCCAGCGCCTCTCCAACGTCAGCAAAGGAGCAGCTGGGCTTGCGGATGCCCTTGACAGAGGAGCCGGCGTGTCAGGGGATACGCCGCCGCTGAGCGGATTAGTTTCCTCCCGGCATCGAGTATTCCCTCCGGTGGGCAGGAAACCTGCCCGGAAGGGACTCCAGCAGACCACAGGACAGGGACGGAGTGAAGGCGCGTGACACAGCACAGCTCCGGGGGCGACGAAGGAGAGAGAGAGGGGCCGGGAGGGAGCGACAGACTCTGAGTCCAACTCTGTCCTCTGCTGTCATCTTTCCAAATCGAAATCCCACCCACACCGGTGTGGCTCAGCGGAGAGAGCGTCGGCCTGCGGACTGAGGGGTCCCCGGTTCGATTCTGGTCAAGGGCATGTACCTTGGTGGCGGGCACATCCCCAGTGGGGGGTGTGCAGGAGGCAGCTGATTGATGTTTCTCTCTCATCCATGTTTCTGGCTCTCTATCCCTCTCCCTTCCTCTCTATAAAAAAAAAATCAATAAAATATATACAGTGGTACCTCGAGATACGAGTGCCCTAACATACGAGATTTTTGAGATATGAGCTGTTGAGCGAGCGATTTTTGCTTTGAAATACGAGCAACACAGTGGATAGAGCGTCGGCTTGCGGACTAAAAGGTCCCAGGTTTGATTCCGGTTGGGGGCATGTATCCTGGTTGCGGGCACATCTCCACTGTGGGGCGTGCAGGAGGCGGCTGATCGATGTCTCTCTCTCATCGATGTTTCTGACTTTCTATCTCTCTCCCTTCCTCTCTGTAAAAAAATCAATAAAATATATTAAAAAAAAAAAAAA
>PVJN01036408.1:0-21515 GCA_004026805.1 Lasiurus borealis | reverse complement strand
TAACACAATGCATCTGACTAACCTTTCTGCACTTCAGCTGCATTAATTAACATTTAGTCATGGATTCCACTGTGAGCCAGATGAACTTAATGCTACAGCTGTTTTCATTGAGGGGAAAAATATGCTTTCACATTTTAGATTCCCAACATTTATAAATCTGGGGGAACTGTTTTGTTGACTGCCTCTGTGCCACCTTTATTGATATGCATTACATATTAGTCATCCAAACAATTTAAAATTCACCCTACCTATGATTAAATCAATGTCAATAGTACATCAACTGGGTCAGTCAGCATCAATGCTATAAAAAGCACATATCCCTTTTTTTCTTCTATTAAGGATTAAGGAAAGGCTACAAAATTCATCCAAAATGTAGGCAATGGCCTTGGAGACATTGTTGCTGGGTGAGTTAAAGGTCTAAGTGAAAACCAGGTACTCTGAGAGGGATGAATGAAAATGACTAGAAAAAAAAATTGAACAAATGTTGAAGAAATTTAACTGCAGGATCCAATAACTTGGCAGAGGCATCCTCAACTTTACAAGCTAAACATATGGAAGTGGTTGGGTGGAAATAAAGTTGAGGTACAGAACTGCAACATTTTGTCAGTTGTTGAAGGAGGTTTTTTCTTTTCTTTTTATAGCAAAGGCTTCTTTACAATGTCATTTTATGAGGAAATTATAGCAATAAATCAGCTGACAATGCATTCTACCTGTAATAACTTGCCAAAATTTTCATATTGCAAGACCACTGTAAAGTCAACTCTTTAGTGTCCTCTCCAATAGTGTCTTAGCAATATTGTGTCATGACTTCTGGTCACTCTGGAGTCTGTGGACAGATGAATATCCATCCAATAATCATGTGGCCATGCGTTTGTGTGTGTGTGTGTGGGGGGGAGTGATGGTGGGTTTAACATTTATTTGTATTAAGTGGAGATCCTGGAATCATTATCTCTGTAAATATGAACCAAATTTAATACTTGCCTCCTCAAATTAATGTGCTCAGCCATGAATAAAGCCTGTATGACTTGTTTTCACCTTTACAGCAATAATGCAATCAAATCAGAAAACTATCTTACCTGGAATTACTTCAAAAAGGAATTTCCCTGGACTCTCTTCATTGCAGGGGTGTTCCAGGACTTTATTTCCAGGCAGAAAAATAGCACCCTGTGAACACAAGTGCCAAAAACATCAACATCATCAGGTGGCAAATAATAAATATTATCATCATCATAATCATCATCAGTGAATACAAGATGCATCTATAACCAGTGTATCATAACTTGCATCAGACTCATTTATTATTCCAAATAATCAAAAATCATCTAATAGAACCATATTCATTCAACATTAAACAATATTTGTTGACCATCTAGTATGTATGAGATAGTGGTAGGTGCTGGATCCATTTTAAGTACCAATGTATAAAATGCATTCTGTATGCCAAACTTTTTACTAAACATTCTATCAACATATTATTTATTAGAATAATCTTATAGGTAAGTATATTTTCTTTATCTATAGTTGTGAAAACCAAGGCAGAAACAATAAATAACTTAGTCAATGTTACTCATAACTTTCTCTTAATTATTCTTTCTCTTTTCTGTTAAAGTTCTCTCTCCTTAGTGGATCATTCTCATGATTTTGAGATATGTTTAAAAGTTTATCCTACTAAATAATTTAGACTCCAGCGCCCCCTCCAGCTATCATCTTTTAATCCCCTTGCCTAGCATTGTTATTTACACTGAATCTATCCTAATATATAAAAACCCTGGATAAACTTTTAAAAATGTCTCAGAACCATGAGGATGATCAGCGAAAGAGACAGAACTTTTACAGAAAAGAGAAAGGATATTTAAGAGAAAGCTATGGTAACACTAAATTATCTATTGTCTCTGCCTTGGTTTTCACAACCAAGTGCTGCCATGGTGAGCCAGCACTGACTGCAGCACTGAGAGCACCTCAGCTGAGGTGACCCAGCACTCACTGCTGAGGGGACTGCAATCAGTCCCGGACAGAGGCCTGGAGAGAAAAGTAGGGTCTGATCACAGTCAGTGTTGGGTTGGCGTGGCAGAAGTCAGTCCTGCAATCAATGAACATAGGTTCAATTAACATTAAGTGAACATAGGGTTAATTAGTATCTCTTTGACAGGAGTTGAGAATATACAGTGCAGAGCAATTATATTATTTCACATAAAACTCTTTTCAATGAAGATATCTGCCTTTATTTAAAACATGTCTTTATTGTTAAAATATTATAGATGTCCCTTTGTTTTAGTTTCCCCCCATTCCCCCATTAATCTCCTCCACCCTGCACCTGCCCCCTTCCAGGCCTTCACCATATTATTGTCTGTGTCTATGGACTATTCCTATCTAACACATAAAAAACTAGAAAGATTTAGAGAAAATAAAATAAAAGATATGCCAGGCAAATACTAAACAGAAGAGCTGAAGTTGCTGCATGAATATTGGATACAGGCTTGAAGCCAAAACCCAACTCATGAGATAAAGTTAGTCATTGTAACATAACAAAAGGTTCCTTTCACTGAAGAGATTAGATGATTCCCAATACTTATACACATAATAGAACAGTGTGGGAGTTCAGAAGGAGCCTCACCAAGATGTGTCTCAGTGGTATGCAGATTTTTGAGCTAAGGGCAATTTTAGCTTCAGGCTCAAGTAAAAATTCTGCCCCTCTCTTTAACTACCTAAAAAAAACAATGAATTATAGGCCTTGCCCATAATATGACATTACCCTATATAATAAAATTCTAATACGCAAATCAACCAAACAGCAGAATGACCGGTCACTATGACACGTACTGACCACTAGGGGTCATATGCTCAATGCAGGAGCTGTCCCCTAGTGTCATTGTGCTCTCACAAGGGGAAAGCCACTCAGCCAGAAGCCAGGCTCATGGATGGCTAGCAAAGCAGCAGTGGTGGGAGCCTCTCCCACCTTCTCAGCAGTGTTAAGGATGATCTATGAGGAGCAGTCCTAAACCATCAGTCAGACATCCCCTGAGGGCTCCCAGACTGCAAGAGGGTGCCATCCAGGCTGAGGGACCCCTGCCTCCAAGTGCACAAATTTCATCCACCAGTCCTCTAGTATTCTTATATGTATCCATTACACTCTAGTTTGTGCACCCATAATTCCAATTACATGATTATCACAAGCTTCATGCTTGACAATTTTCAATCTTTAATGAACTTGACCTCAAAGGAACTTTCAGCATTATTAACCATATATATATGTTTTACAGAGAGAAAGGAAGAAGGATAGAGTTAGAAACATCAATGAGAGACATCGATCAGCTGGATAGAGTTAGAAACATCAATGAGAGACATCGATCAGCTGCCTCCTGCACCCCCCCGCACTGGGGATGTGCCTGCAACCGAGGTACGTTTCCTTGACCAGAATCGAACCTGGGACCTATCAGTCCACAGGCCGACACTCTATCCACTGAGCCAAACCGGTTTCGGCTTAACCATTCTTTTTTGAAGCACCTACTTTCCATGGCTTCTTGGTATTTTTCAATATATTTTTTAATTACTAAATGCAAATATTCAGCATAATTAAGGCTTCTTTAATATATAGGTTTGAAATCTATACGATTTCTATAAAATGTAATAAGATTAGTTTTTTCAATTGCAAGTTTATTTTACTTCATTAAATAATCTTGTGAAGTAATTAAATTTGTGATTTAACTTAGTTTTAGAACATAGCATCTAACTTTCCAGGTAGATACAATATTCATTTATGCATGCAGGTATGTGAATATGTGTGTATATATGTCTCCCGTTTAATACTATGCCTTCTGGCTATGCTTAGAATATTAAACTGTACATATGTTTTATAAAGTAAATTCAAGCCACTCTCCTGAATAAACAATTCTCCGCCGTGCCTCGCCCTCTCCTAGGCCAGCAGATTTTCCCTCCACTCATGACTCTATACTGTACCTCAGGAGAAAACTCTCTATAAATTGCAAAAACAAAACAAAACAAAACAAAAACAGGCTGCAAGTTGGGTTTGACAGGACATAGCAGGAGGTCAGAAGACAAGATAATTATTGACTTGTCTTCTCCATGTGAGACAGGAGTTTGGCCCTCGTTACCTGGGCAGCTGCCTTAGTCCACATATCCTTAAATTTGCAGGTTCCCTAAGGTTCCTGTAGAGCTAAGAGTGGTAATGGGTTCCTCCCTGTTTTTAGCCCCAGGATGTTTTTCACTATCTGTTAGTTTCTATTAACCTTTGCAACACTTTGTCACAAACCCTCCAATTACTACTTTTTAGGTGTAGACATCAATTTCTTGCTAAGATCGTAAGTGACAAATAGTGAGAGCACAAGTATGCTGTTTTCTAAGAAAGAGCAGATTACCTCATGATATTCAATATGCCTCACTACAAATGATCAGAATGAAGAAATTCAGGAATAAAAAAGGATATAAACTTTATGATAAGAGTTCAATACATATGGCAATAATTAAATGTCAAGAATTAATCAGCATTTTGATGTAGTCCCATTTGTTTATGTTCTCTTTAGTTTCCATTGCCCTAGGAGCAGTATCAGTGAAGAAGTTTCTTCGACATATGTCTGAGGTTTTGCTGTCTGTGGATTCCTCTAGTATTTTTATGGTTTCTCATCTTATGTTTAAGTCCTTTATCTATTTTGAGTTTATTTTTGTGTATGGTGTAAGTTAATGATCTAGTTACATTTTTTTTGCATGCATCTGTCCAATTTTCCCAACACCATTTGTTAAAGAGATTGTCTTGACTCCATTTTATGTTCATGCCTCCTTTGTCAAATATTAATTGGGCATAGTGGTTTGGGTCAATATCTGGATTCTTTATTCTATTCCATTGGTCTATATGTCTGTTCTTGTGCCAGTATCAGGCTGTTTTAAGAACAGTGGCTTTGTAATACAGCTTGATATCTAGTATTGAGATCCACCTACTTTGTTCTTATTTATCAGGATTGCTGCAGCTATTCGGGGTCTTTTTTTATTCCAGATGAATTTTTGGAAAGTTTGTTCTAGGCCTGTGAAATATGCCATTGGTATTTTAATGGGGATTGCATTGATACTGTAGATTGCTTTTGGGTAGTATGGACGTTTTGATGATGTTGATCCTACCAATCCATGAACACAGTATGTTCTTCCATCTATTTATGATTTCCTCTATCTCTTTTTTTAGTGTCCTGTAATTTTTCGCATATGGGTCTTTTACCTCCTTAGTTAAGTTTATTCCTAGGTATCTTAATTTTTCTGTTGTGATGGTAGAAACCATCAACAAAACAAGAAATCCCACTGCATGGGGGAACATATTTGCCAATATCATCAATGATAAGGGTTTAATCTCCATCATTTATAGGGAACTCATACAACTTAAGAAAAGGAAGATAAACAATCCAATCAAAAAATGGACAAAGGACCTAAATAAAGGGGACAGAAGGAAGGCCAAGAGAAATATGAAAACATGCTCAAAGTCAGGAATTATCTGAGAGATGCAAATCAAAACAACAATGTGGTATCATCTCACCCCTGTCAGAATGGCAATCATCAACAAATCAATAATTGGTGAAAATGCAGAGAAAAAGGAACTATTTTGCACTGCTAATAGGAATACAGACTGGTGCAGCCACTGTGGAGAACAGTATGGAGTTTATAAACATGGAACTCCCATTTGACTCAGTGATCCCACTTCTCCCAGCCCCACTGTGCCTGCTTGGGCTTGTGCTCAATTAGTCTTGATCAGGAGAGGCTTCTGCTACTGCAGCAGCACTTGCCAGCCATGAGCCCTGTGTTTGGGGCCCTCCCAAAGGGAGTGGCCTATTGGAATGGGCTAAAACCAGCTCTCTGACATCCCCCAAGGGGTCCTGGATTGCGAGAGGGTGCAGGCCAGGCTGAAGGATGCCACCAGTGCATGATTGGGCCAGAGAGAAACCACAGGAGGGCTCCAGGGCATGTCTGGCCCATCTCACTCAGTCCCAATCAGCCAGACCCCAGCAGCAAGCTAACCTACCAGTTGGAACATCTGCCCCTTGGTAGTTAGTGCACATCATAGCAACTGGTAGGTTGGTTGACTGTCTGCCCCCTGGTGGTTAGTACACATCATAGACCAGTTGATTGTCTGCCCTGTGGTGGTCTGTACACATCATAGTGAATGGTTAAGCAGCCTTAGCATATCATTAGCATGTTATGCTTTGATTGATTGTTTAGTTGTTCTGCTGTTTGTCTATTTGCGTATTACCCTTTTATTATATAAGATTTCTAATCAATGACTGCTATTGAAAAGAGTTTGAAATTTTATAGTTACCAAGTTTTTCTTGTCCTCTAAAATTATTTACTTTCATACCTGGGATGCTGCCAGAAAGACAAGAGAGGGGAAACTTTCAAATTGGTACAATTTTCAAATTTACTGAACTAATTCTGATGTGTAACGTGTTTGGGGAATACTAACCTAAGCATTGTTATAAGTTGTCTTTTAGAGAAAATAGCATGGTATTTATATCATGTGCAAACTTTGCAATGTATTATTTTTCCTTTGCTAATAAAACACAGAAGAGCAAGTAATACACATAATATTGTCCAACTGTTATTTAAATTAACAATGACAGACATAATAGCATGAAGTTATTTCTGAATAAATAAAAATAAATTCTCTATAGAGATGTTTCAGTTTGCTGTTTTTTTTATTATTATTATAAACTGCAGACTTAGCACTTGAGAAGCATTTGTCATTCTGGGTTCATTTTCATTTTAAAACAATATTTACATAATATTACATATGTCCAGATCCTAAGAAGCTAACCGCATGCCACTAATGGTGATGGAAAAAAAATACGTACAATATTTGGATGAAATTATTTAAAAGTTTTTAACCCTTTATTTTCATACACAAGGATCCTGTATTTCCTGTGAACTTTCCCTCTCAACAGAAATACACAAAATTCCTCCCAGAGTACTTCTGCGTAACAGTTTCCCTGGGAACATAACCATTCTAACTACATTTAAGTCACTTCTACTTGACTATATGTTTTTGATTCCTTGGAAATAGGCAAATTCCTTGATTGGGGGGAAGGGGGAACAGATTGTATATATGGGTAAGGAAGGGATTATTATTCTAAAACCAAAATTCTATAATCACACTCTCAAAATTTGTATAGACATTAGAAATTGCCTTTCTCAGGCTTCTAACATATGAATTGCCTTTCTAACATATGAATCTCTAATACCAAAGGCATTCTAAACTTGCCCAAACCATCTCTTATTTCCTTTCTTAAGGTAACCCATGCCATTTTGAAAAATAGCAATTGGGAAAAAAATTTCAAATGTTGATACAAAATCCATCCCCCCATCAATTTCCCTTCAGAGTGAAATCCCCCATTTCTATCTTGGATTATCACAGCCCATTTCTACTGAGACTTACTATGTGCCAGGACTGTGCAATACATTGTAATCTTCTGAAACACTATGTGGAGAGACAATTATAAGTATTTTACAGAAAGAGTAATAAGTTGAATAGCTGCAGTTGGTAAAGCACAGAGGTACAATTTGACCCAAACTCCCTTCCTAAGCCTGCATATTCCTTATATGAGAGGATGCTGCAATGTGATTTATTGGTTCATTCACTTATTGGTTTATCCATCAACCATAAATATAATAGGTACTAGAGGCCTGGTGCATGAAATTCATGCACAGAGGGGTGTCCCTCAGCCCAGCCTGCACTCTCTTTAACCTGGGAGCCCTCGAGGGATGTCCAACTGCCCGTTTAGGCTGATCAAGGTAGGAGTGGGCCTAAATGGGCAGCCAGACATCCATCTCACAATCCAGGACTGCTCACTCCCAACTACTTGCCTGCTTGCCTGCCTGCCTTCTTGATCATCCCCTAACCATTCCTCTGCCAGTCTGATGTATGCCTACCTGTCCCCCTGCCAGCCTGTTTTCCCTTAACTGCCCTCCCTTGCAGGCCTGGTGACACCTAATTGCCCTTCCCTGTAGGCTCGGTTGCTCCCAACTTCCCTCCTCTGCTGGCCTGGTCACCCTTAACTGCCCTCCTCTGCAGGTTTGATCACCCACAACTGCCCTCCCTTGCAGACCTGATCCCTCTCAACTTCTGTCCTCTGCTGACCATCTTGTGGCAGATATCTTGTGTACACATGGGGGCAGTAATCTTTCACCACATGGGGGCAACTATCTTGTGTGTTGGGATTATGTTCAATTTGCATATTATTCTTTTATTAGATAGAATTAGATAGGATAGAGGCCTACTGTAAGGGTTGGGGGAGGCTGGTTTTCCCTGAAGGGTGTCCTGGATCAAGATAGGGTTCCCTTAGGGAATGGGGCTGGCAGCCTGGGTGAGGAGCCTGTGGTGGTTTTCAGGTCGGCCATGTCTCCTGGCAACCCAAGTGGAGTCCCTGGTATCTGGGATTTATTTGTCTTCTATAATTGAAATTTTGCAACCTTGAGTGGAGGCCTGGGCCAGCCAGGGCAGGTGGAAAGCCTGGCTTCCTCCATTGCTGGTGAAACCCAAAGCTCCTGCTCTCTCTGTGGCCAAAGCCATCTTGGTTGGGTTAATTTGCATACTTGCTCCTGATTGGCTGGTGGACATGGCTTGTGAGCGTAGCAGAGGTAAAGTCAATTTGCATATCACTCTTTTATTTGATAGGATTATATGTTGTGGATGCCAAATACTCAGGAAAAAATGAAACCTAAAATAGGTTATCCTTGAATAGCCAGGTCATAGTTTTATTTTGCTAACTTTTTCCTATTTTTTTTTTAAATCTCAATAATGAGCACATATTACTTGTATAATAAAAACATATGAATATTTTTTAAAAGCAAAGAAAAATGACAGAAGGAGGCAAGGTTGGCTGGGGTATTTTTTTATCTCAAAATTAGGCTTCTGCCTTGAAATAAAGATGGTGGAAGAAGTTCTAGAAAATGTCTAAATATAGCCCTATACTCTGAATAATGGGCACCCATAGGTATCAAGTCTTGATCCCTGGAATCTATAAATGTTATCTTCTCAGGAAAAAAAAGGTCTCTGCAGACATGATTAAATGAAGGATTCTGACAGAGTTATCCTAGATTATTTGAGTAGACTTTAAATCCTGTCACAAAAGAGACTGGGAGACTTGTTGTACATGCAGAGGAGTGGACTAAATGGAAATGGAGGCAAAAGTTGGAATGACACAGTCTGGGGCTAGGAAATGCTGGCAGTTAACCAGAAGCTAAATTAGTTCCCTTTTAGAGTCTCTGAAGGGACTCTACCTACACCTTGATTTTAAACTTCCAATATACAGAACCAAGAATTAATTTCAAAGGTGAAGACTGAGAAATCTCAGAGGAAAGTGGGGTGGCAGGAAGAGAACAACCAAGGAACTTATATGCTTACTAGTAGCCTGGTGTATGAAATTCATGCACATTAAAAGGGGATTAATTAGAAGAAATAATTTAATATTACTATTTGCCCTTTCTCCATAATAGAGGTATCAGAGATGAAAGAAAATTAGTAAAATGTATATGAAAACCTTCCTCCTGTCAGGGTCTAGGGCTCACCATAGGACCCACAGTCAAGACCCCGCCCACCCACATGCACCTAAAAATTGCATGTGACCCAGATCTGGCTGGCCCCCTGCCATTGGGGTAGATCCAGACCAGGCCAGTCCCAACCTTGTCAAGCCCCACTGGGCAGGGGTGTAGCCTCAGGTCCCCTGGCCTGCTGCCAGGATTGGGGTGTGTGTGCCTTGAGGTTTCTCATCAAGCCCTGCTGGTTGGGGGTATAGCCAGAGGTCCCCTATTAAGCCCTACCAGGCAGGGGGGTGCAGCCTCAGGTCCCCCATCAAGCCCTGCTCGGCAGGAGATGCAGCCTGATTTCCCCCGACCAGGCACTGGGAGTGCACCTTGAGGTCCCCTGTCATACCCCACCTGGTGGGGGAAGCAGCCTGAGGTCCCCTAGCCCAGCAACAGGATGGAAGGTATACTTTGAGGTTCCCTGTCAAGCCCTACTAGTCAGGGGGCATAGCCTCAGGTCCCCTGTCCTGGTGCCAAGGTGGAAGGTACAGCCTGAGTTCATCTGTCAAGCCCTGCCTGTTGTATGTGGGGGGTGCAGCCTGAGGTTCCCTGTCAAGCCTCATTGGAGCAGGGGAGGGCATAGTCTCAGGTCCCTGCTGATTGCTCCTTAAGGATCCTTATGGGAACTTGGGCCTCAGCTGTGGGTGCAGCCATCTTTGGGACAGAGTGATGGTCAATTAGCATATCCCTTCTTTATTAGATAGGATATGCATTACCCATGGACACAGACAATAGTACCATGAAGGGCTAAGGGGGTAGGTGGAGAGGGTCAATAGGGGGAAAAAGGAACATCTATAATACTTTCAATAATAAAAATAAAATTTTAAAAAGCATAAATGTCTGCTGTTTTAAAAGCACCATGTTTGTGGTGATTGGTTACAGCATTCAACAAAAACTAATACAAATACAATCTATTTTGAAACAAACCCTTCAGTGACCCCTTGGGAGGAGCCTGTAAACAGCTGAGGTTTTAAAAGGAGTTCACTGCTCATTCTCAAGTGCTGGTGAGTGGGACTAACTTTTACTTAGCCAATGATTTTTGGGAAGAATTCCACAGTGTTCAAGGCATTCAAATAGGTTGCAGCCAAGGAAAATCCCTGCTCACCCAATCCTCAACTCTCAGTAGGAGAAATTAACCCAGTGTCACATTCTGATCCTGGACAAAAGACCTAGGCCAAAGTTAGGGGTCCTTATTTGGAGAGAACTGAGCTCACTTTATAATCTTTCTCAATCAATTTATGGGCCCTTGACCTTGTATTCGGTATCCAATAATACATGCCATTTGATAACATTTATTATTTCTCAACTAGAGAGTAAAAGGTCAGCTCCTCAGGGAACGGTAAATGCCAAAGATTCATAGTGATGTCTATGGCAATGGGAGAGAAAACAACAAGAAAAGTTTTTGCATATGTCTTATTATAAGACACAAAGAGGAAAAAGTCATCTATAATAATAAAAGGGTAATATGCTAATTAGATCAGATGACATTCCGGATGTCCTTCTGGACAAAGCTGTGTCCAGAGAAAAGCCTGAGTCCCAGGTGCCTGCCAGCACCTGAGGGAAGCCTGGGTCCCAGATGCCAGAGGGAAGCTAGTACTGGCAGCTGGAGAAAGAAAGGCCAACTCTTGCATGAATTTCGTGCATCGGGCCTCTAGTAGCTAGATGATAATATTTGTTATGGAAAAGCCTGGACCTTAAGGAGAAGAGTATAATAAGCCATTATCAATGGGAGAGAAAATTGGTGATAATTAGAATAGCCCCATTTAACCCTTTATCCTAATTAACTAGTAATCCTTCCTGTTTTTAAAAACTGAAAGTGAAAAGGCCTTAAATTTAACCTTGAAAGAAACTGTACAATATTTAAATCTATAGTACCAAAATAATGTGGGACACTGAATAAAATGACCTTGAAATTTTCCTTACAACCCAGTAAAATTATTTTATAGTTACTTTGATAATTTTCTATACAGTTGAATTTTAAAATTAGAATGTAACTGGGAGAAAAAAGTCATTAGCAGAAAGAAGAAAACTTAAGGCTTACATGCACAGCTGTTTTGGACATGGTGAGCTTCTTTAATATATATATATATATATATATATATATATATATATATATATATATATATATAATTTGTCTTATGGTTCACCTATTTCTCTTGGTATTCCACTACCTCTTTGACTTACAATCAATTACGTTTGATATAATTCTTAAAATTTGTTGCTGAAATTGCAAATGCAATGTGATATTTATTTGTGGAAAAAAAAACATGCTCTTGTAAAATTCTGTAAGTTTGACAATATATTCTGTTGGTAAGAAAACAGAACTCTCATACTTTGGTAGTACAAGGGCAAAGTAATTATTTTTAAATATTTTTATTGAATGTATTGGGATGACATTGATTAATACAATTATAAAGATTTCAAGTATACAGTTCTATAACATACCATCTGTACACTGTATTGTGAATTCAGCATCCAAAGCTAAATTCTAATAGCAGGTACTTTGATAATATTTATCACATCCACACATATAAGAAATGGTTTATTTAAAGATTTATTTTCATTAAAACAGCATTGTTTGAAAGGCAAGATTTAGAACATGTCAGGTGTCTATCACTAAAAACAATCACCATCATATCAGGTGTTTTATATTATTCTAGAGGCCCCATGCATGAAATTCATGCACTGCGGGGAGGAAGGGGGAAGTCTTTTAGCCCAGCCTGTACTCTCTCCAATCTTGGAACACTTGAGGGATGTACGACTGCCTGTTTAGGCTCAATTGGGATCAGGATTGAGCCTAAACGGGCAGTAAGACATCCCTCTCACAATCCAGGAATGCTGGGTCCCAACTGTTCACCTGCCTAGTTTCCTGATGCCCCTAACTGTTTTTGATTATCCCCTAACCACTCCCCTGGCAGCCTGATTGATACCTAACTGCTCCCATGCAGGCCTGCGTCCTCCCCAACTGCTTTTCCCTGTAGGCCTGGTCAATCACAACTGCGCTCTTCTGCCAGCCTGATCCACCCTAACTTCCCTGACCTGCAAGCTTGATCACTCCCAACTATCCTCCCTTGCAGGCCTGGTCCCTCCCAACTGCCCTCCTCTGCTGGCCATCTGGTGGTGGCCAACTTGTATCCACATGGGAGCAGAATTTTTGACCACATGGGGAAGTCACCTTGTGTGTTTGAGTGATGGTCAATCTGCATATTACTCTTTTAAGAGATAGGATAGGGGCCTGGTGCACAGGTGGTTTGCCCTGAAGGGTGTTCTGGACCAGGGTGGGGGTTTCCTTGGGACATGGTACAGCCTGGGTGAAGGACCTGGGGTGGTTTGCAGGCTGGCCACACCTCCCAACGATTCAAGCAGAGATCTTGATATCTGGGATTTTTTTTTATCTTTACAATTGAAACTTTGTAGCCTAGAGTGGAGCCAAGCCTCCTGCTTACTCTGTGGTGACAGCCATTTGTACTGGGATTTATTTGTCTTCTATAATTGAAACTTTGTAGCCTTGAGTGGAGGCCTGGGCCTGCCAGGGTGTGTGGAAAGCTTGGCTTCCTCTATCACTGGGGAAACCCAAGTTTCCCTCCTACTGGCTCTGTGGCCACTGCTATTTGGTTGAGTTAATTTTCATACTTGCTCCTGATTGGCTGGTGGACATAGTTTGTGGGTGTAGTGGAGTGATGGTTAATTGCATATTACTCTTTTATTAGATTGGACTAGAGGTCTGGTTCATGACGATGATGCCTGGGAGTGAGGGGAGGGCTAAGGGAAGAGTCTCTCAGCCCAGCCTGTAAGTCAAAGAAGTAGAGGAATACCAAGAAAAAAAAATGAATGAACTTTAATATATAAAAATGTTTTAGTATATATAGCTAATCCTTTTATAGCTGCATAATACTCCATTATACATGTTTCCTATATATGATCTCCATAGGAGGATATACTGTATTTTAAAGAGAAAGAATAGTTTAGTTTAAAAATATACATTCATATGCTATATTTTAAGTAAGAAAGAAATGATACTATAAAATATATTTGTATTTGCCTTGACTCATAAAAAAAAATCACAGGAAGACTACCCACGAATCTTATATAAGTAGTTAGCTATCAGGAATGTGAGGGCAGCAGAATAAGAATGGATGGAAAGTAACACTTTTCTTGTGAACATTTACTACAATTTTGATTTTGAAATTTTATGAATGTTTTATGTATTCATAAATTAAAAATGAATATAGTATTCAAATAAAAAATTTCACAAAAATGTTAGTACTTTTCTCTATATAGTTGAACTTTTAAAAATTCTTTATGCATTTCCTCCATAATTTCTATAGTACAAGAATATTACTTTAAATTTTTTTATTTTTTTATTTTTTTAGAGAGATAGGAAGGTGGGGTGGGGGAGAGAAAGAGAGAGAAACATAGATTTGTTGTTCCACTTATTTATGCATTCATTGGTTGCTTCTTGTATGTGCCCTAACTAGGAATTGAACCTACAACCTTGACATATTGGGACGACACTCTGGCCAGGAAAGAATATTACTTTTTAAATTAAAAACAACAACACCCTTTTGTATTAAAAGTGGTTTTAATTCATTCACAGTGTTAAAGACATAGCTAGTGGACTCTATATTATTCTAGATGTATGAAGGCACCTACTTGGGAGCTGAGAGAGAGAATGTTTGTAATTTAATTTTGACCTTTCTTGGCAAGCAGCTAGTTTTCTTGCTTAAGAAAATAATCTCAGGAGAAATATCAGTGACTAAAGTTTTGGATTCAATGCTCTAATATTTTTCATCTTGTAAGTTCCATTGATTTTATAGTTGCTCTCACGCAATTTGTTTGTTCCTGGCTCCTGCCTTAACCCATTCAAATGTCATTGATTTTTTTCATCTACCTTCAAAATACTAATGTGGCTCTTATGATTAAGAAGCAATGTACTTCAATTCCAAATATTCATTTCTATTCTTCTCCTGTCACATTAAACAGAAACAATGAATGTGATAAGCAATTAAAATTTAGTTTAATTTGCAATAGTTAAAATTAACATGTCTTCCCGCTTCTAAAATATATAAAATTAAAATTATTATTTTTTTAATAGCTGTTTTAACATGCTTTGTTTTACTACACTAAAGAAGGCACTGTAACAGAACACTAGCATCCAGCAAGGCCAGATATCATGACAATGATAAAATCAGAATGCCACATAAATTTTTATTGCATTTCTCTAGGTCAGACAAATGTTTTGAGTACTGGAGATAAAGCAACATAGAAAGTGGACAACGCTCCTGTTCTCACAAAGGTTACATTTTAATGAAGGAAGAAATAAATATATCCATTCATATATAAATAAATTTAAAAACATAAGGGAATTACTCATGCAATGTGCTGTGTACTATAGTTAATTAAAATAGGGTGTATGTTTGAAAGTGCCTGGGCAGCTACTTTGGAATGATTATTCTCTGAGCTGGTGACATTTTAGTTGAGATATAAATGCTAAGGAGAGTCTATCCACATAAAAATGAAGGGTGGTTTATCTCTAAGAGGAAGGCATTGGTGACCAGGCCCCCTTCATAAGCTAAGGTTGTGTTTGGATGTTTATTCTAAGTGCAATGAAGATCTATTGGATGAGTTTGAGCATGGTATCATCTGCATTTTATTTTGCAAAGAACACATGGGTTATTAAATAGAAAATGGGTTATTGAAGGGTTAGAGTAGGAACAGGAGTCCAGGCTAGTTCAGGTTAGAGAAGATAGGCAGCCATTAAGATGAAGATCAGTTGTTTTACTTGGATTATGTTTTGGAGGTAAAGTGGAGTTGGTAATGTCTTAGATGTGAGGCTTAAGCAAAGAAGGGAAACAACTATAATGCCTAGAATTTTGTTTGAGCATTAAAACACTGCATATCTAATGATAAGAAAGATAGAGAAGAGAGAAACAGGATTTGGGGGGAAATTAAGAGTTCAGCTATATTCAGTTTGAAATACTCATTAGACATAGGAAACTGACAAGTAGAAAGTTTGATATATAAATCTCAAGTTCCAAATAGAGATCCAAGAGATTTAGTTTTGAGAGTCATCAAACTTTAAATTGTATTTGAAGGCACACAATTAATTAAAGTAATCTAGGGAGAATGTGTGGACTGGTGAGGAAAAGGAGCCAGAAAGAAGGCTGCGAAGGGGCCAGACAAATAGGAGGGGCAGGCACAGGATCCTAAGAGCTACATCTTCCTCCATCATCTGTTGAACACTCTAGTGAAAAGGCATTATCTTGAAAAAGTTCATTCCATGATGGCAAGCTATGGTCCTTTCCAAGTTTTACTTTATACCAAGCCAAAATCTGACTCCAGAGATCCTCTGCCCCCTCAACCTCCTCCACAACCATTGGTTAATAATACTCTATGGCTCTAGACATCTTTACCACGCCCCCATTAATCCCCTGCCTTGTTTTGTTTTGTTTTGTTTTGTTTTGTTTTGTTTTGTTTTAGTTAATGCTTACTTGAGGATATTTTTTCCAATGATTTTGAGAGATAATGGAAGGGAAGGAGGGTGGGGAAAGAGGAGAGAGAAAAAGAGTAACAGCGATGCAAGAGAGACACATCAATTGGTTGTCTCCCACATGCCCTGACAGAAACCACATCATTACCAGGGGCTGAGGGTGGGGAGGAAAAGATTATGAAGGGACACGGGAATTTTTGTGGGGTAATATCCCATACCTTAACTAGTGGTGATTACATAGTTGTATGTAAACAATAACTCAATAAACCTGACATTGTAAAAAGGGAGGTAAGACATCAACCAAAGGACTTGTATAGACACTAGTAGGGTGAGGGCTTGTGCTGGGGATGGGGGTGGCTGGGGAGAAATCAATGGGGGGAAAAGGAGACATATGTAATACTATATGTAATACTTTAAACAATAAAGAATTTTAAAATAAAATAAAATTGTCTGATTTACATTATTAAAAAAATTAAAGTGCAGTGTCACTGATGTTCTGCGGCTTGGAGAGCTTCTCATTGCTGCCAGATCAGTCAACCTCATTTGCAGCCGGGTTGAGGCTCCTCTGCAATCTCCCACTGTCCCTGAACACATTATCTTGTGGTAGCCTCTGTACACATCTCTCTAATCAGAATGACCTACCCCAAACCCTGTGAAATAATTTTGTGAAGTTTTTCTAACAGGAATGCTCAATTACTCTTTTACTCTTTATTCTCATCTAAGTAATGTGCTCAAAGACAGGAGTTATGAGCATTATGCATTTTGCATAATATCTATCACACTCCATGCAGAGAAAATAATGTCATCAGAAGGTAGGTACTCAAAAATGTTTGTGGAATGAGTAAATAAATTGAATTTGAAAAACACATGATTGACCTTATCGAACTATGGCTTTTGGGTGACCAGGCAACTTTCACTTGAATTTTCCTATTTCCTATCCTGCTTTGATAGGATCTGTTTATAATATAAACAAAAGATAAAATTTCCTTCCCAGATTCATTTTTGTCAACAATGACCCAATTGTCTCAGGCATAATATTGGTTCGATCTTTAGTTTATTTTTACTCATTTTTCTCCTTTATCCTGTCCATATGCAGACTTCTTTTCTCTGTTCTTTCCCACATGTAACCTTTCTTTTTACACGTGTCTCTGATGATCTCACTGACAGATCCTGACCTGCACTTTATTTCATGCACTACTGACCTTACACAGAGCCAAAGAGAGTCTTCATGAACATACCTTGCACTTAGTAGACTCAACAAGTGGCCTTTAAGGTCATTTGTAAAAAGTTAAATTTGCGTTTATGCTTACTTGCAGGCTGGTAAAGATGCTAGGTGGGTGTTAATTTGTAGATACTAAAACTTCAACATACAAATATAGAAGCCTAAGTCACATCAAAATAAGCATAATCTAGATTTTCACAAGAATGAAAGCTGAGGTTAAATGTTCAAAACTAAGTACAAATGTTGCTGTAAATTAAATATGAACTTAATTTTGACTGTCTAGTCATATACTTTAAGAACTATCAATTATAATACATCAAGACTCACAAACCCTTATCTGGCCAACTCAGTGATTAAATGTTTACCTATGAATCCAGGAGGTCAGGGAGGTCACAGTTTAATTCCCAGGTAGGGTACATACCCAGGTTGTGGGCACCATCCCCAGAAAGGGGTGTGCAGGAGACAGTTAGTCAATGATTCTTTCTCATCATTGATGTTTCTATCTCTCTATCCCTCTCCTTTCTTCTCTAAAATCAATAAAAATAAATTTAAAAAAAAGGAAAAAAAAGACTCACAACCCCCAAAACTAACAAAGAAATATAAACATTTATCTATCTGATTTTTTTTTGCATTATACTTAAGAACTTATTGATCGTTTAAGTAAAAAAATACTAAGTTGAAAAAGATATTTTATCTTTTCTTAAAATAATTTAAAATCTATAAAAACATGAATAAAGAATATTGAAGTGTCTCAGCTAAAATACATTTAAGAAGTATATTTCATAAAACACTTGTGAAAATCAATGACTAAATTGATATCTATTTACTATGATGCAAGGAAATAACTTGAAATGATCATTTTAATGCATATATTATTCTAATTTTAAGAAAACTGCATATGTAAATATAAGGTACAACTGTTTCTGTTACCAAAATAGAAGAATAGATGTTTTTTAAAAACTTGTTTCACTTCTCTCTTTTATTTTGCCTCTTTACCAAAACATAAAGGAGTATATACTTCCCTTTTTAAGTTTCTCCTCTCTATTTTATTTTATACTCATATGTAATAGTCATAAAGAGAGGAGCTTTATTACATTTGAGTACTTATATTTCATACACATGTATGTTATAATCAGAGAGAGAAAAGAGAGACTGCATATTCACAGACTAAATTTGGATGAGACAGAGTGGAGTGTAGATGAAATACCCTTCAGAAGGAGAAATACACACAATGGGGCTGATGGGACTTTTGAACAGCCTTCTTTAGGCTGAGGAACTGGGTCCAAATCTCTGGTTATTTTGTCCTCTCAGATGAGACATGAAGGAAGTGTGATATGACCACACTGCAGATGGTTTGAATGATCATCTTTCAAAAAATAATTTTATTAAATCCACCTACCACATGTTTTCAGTTTTATGGAGTTCTCATTTTATTATACAAACATACAAGTACACATATGCATATATACTGGCATGTGCATATCTATGGATCTTGATATCACAAACTCTATAGTTTGAGCTAATGTGAGAGTTTTCATGGTTGCTAAACATCTGTCAGGACCACACAAGAAATTCTCAACTTAAAAAAAAAATTGGAATGAAGAAAGATCTGACCAGATAGAATATCAGATATAAGGACAGACTTTTCCTTTTATGACAGCTGTTTCAAATTCTTGATTTATAGATGTTATGCATTTTACAGAAAGATGCACCCATGCATAATACACAGCTTTTTAAAAATATGCAAAATACGAAAATAAAAACCAAAAGTAACTGGTGCCAATACCTAATTTCAAACTTCCAAGCATCTAGAACTGGGAGGAAATAAATTTGAGTTGTCTTTTAAAAAAGTAGCTGTGTTTATCAGGCAATAAATACAACAGATGATGAGTTCATGAAGATAAATGAGGTATCAAGTCTAGTGTGGTCATATTTAAGAAGAAATATAAGTAGCTGATGGAAACAGAGATAGCAGAAGTTGTTAGTCTTAGCTCCACTTTCTATAAAGTTTTTCTTTAAAATTCCTGTAATTATACTGACAGACTAATAAAATGCCCCAAATTTTTTTCATATTTTTTTCTTACAATAGAATATTTATTCTTTTTCAAGGTCTACACAATTATTTTCCAATAAAAAATAGGTCTATAGGAATAAATATTGCAAAGTATATCTGCATCAAAAAATAATACAACCATTTATAATTATCAGAAGTTATTTATTTTTCTTTTGCCTACTGATAGACTACAAAAGGGAAATTCTCAAACAGGGCACAGGCCAAATTTTTCCATTTTTTGCCTCAATGAATATCTTAAAATTAGCACACATGCATAGTTCACTTTACATCAAATTCATAATAAGTTATAAAAAATTGAATCAATATAAAATTACTTAATTATTAAGAACAGAAGCAATGTATTCAAATTACTTATCTCCACCTATATGTCTGAATAATTGATATTTTAAAACTCAACATTGACCGGGACTTAGCTCCTCATCCTACCCACCTTCCCCCGCAACTAACACCCCTCCTGCCATGATCACCACTATCTGCAAAGAAGGTCTTGTAATCTTTCCTATCTCAGTTGAGGACAATTTGGTCTCTCAAGTTGTTAGCTTCAATTCCTAAAATTACCCTTGACTTTCCTTTTTTACATTCACATCTAGCACAAGGACAACTCCTGCTGATTTTGTCTGCAAAATATAACCACTATTGGCCTGCTTCTAACTACCCACAGTATGTGATCAGTTCAGGAAAGTAAAAATCATTGTTTTGAAATCTTAATTCAGTTTTACAACATAGGGTTTTTGAATAATTGTTAATGCTCAATTGATGTATACTCTTTTTATCTAGTTGTACATGTGCTCATTCAATAATATAGAGGGAGTGCCTACTATAGATCAGGCACCATGCAGGTACTTTATATTAGTGAGAAAAATAAAGATCCTGACCTTGGGAATCTCACATTTGATGACTGGAGAAAGGCAACAAATAATACATGGAATAAATGTACTATATAGTACCTTAAAAGATAATAATAACTATGATGAAAAGAAAAACACAGTCCATTAAGTGAGTCAGGAGTTGCTGGGAGGTAAGGAGGATGTTAGTTTACAGTATTAATAGGGTAGTCAGGATATGCCTCTTAGAAAAGTAAAAACTTAAATAAAAACTCGTCAGTCTGATTCCATTCTCCATATCTAACAAGAGGATTAATAAGGAAGTACACAGAAGGAAATGACATTTGCTACCTTTGTCTCTGATTCAAGTCTTTCTCCAAACAATCAGCTAGAAAGGGAGAAAGCAAGGAATGGATGAGATGGGGAATGGGAAGAGACAAACAAAAAAACCTGTTTGTTATGGACTGAACACTTATATCACCCCAAATTCATATTCATGTATTGAAATCCTAACCTCAATGGGAAGGTATTTGGACATGGGAGTCTTTGAGGGGTAATTAGGTTATGAAGGCAGGGGTCTGGTCTGATAAATTTAGTGTCCTAAGGAGAGACCTCAGAAAGCATAAATGTATGCCAGTTGATTAACTAAGTTGCTAATATGCAAATTGACCAAACAGCAGAACGAGCAGTCGCTATGATGCTCACTGATCACCAGGAGGCAGACACTCAATGAAGGAGTTTACTCCTGGTTTCAGTGTGCTCCCATAGGGGGAGTGCTGCTCAGCCAGAAGCCGGGCTCATGTCTGAGAAGCACAGCAGCAGTGGCAGGAACCTCTCCCGCCTCCGTGGCAGTGCTAAAGACCCCCCCCCGTGGATGTCTGACGTGCAGTCGGACATCCCCCACGGAGCCCAGGACTGTGAGAGGGTGTAGACCATACTGAGGGACCAGTGCACGAATGTTGTGCATCGGGCCTCTAGTAAAACTATAAGATCCTGTCTTCTCTAGCTCATCTTGATTTATCTTCCAAAGATTTATAACTCAAAAGGATTTTTCTTATGCTTCCAATTGTAGCACATTCAGCCTTTATTGCTATTGTCATCCTCAACTATATCTAAACCACATCCAAATGCAGTCTATTAGGAAACCTTCTGTCATTACACATCCCTCCCACTGCTGCCTTTTCCATTGGCAGGGCAATTTAGGCAAAACCTGATAAAAATTCCATTTATCTCATAATTTCTTCATGGTTCTTTTCTATAAGTCAACCAGGTCCTCTGGTACCTTACCCTTTTGACCAACTGCAAAAGCAGCCTCACCTCAGCATGAGAATG
>PVJN01036407.1:0-21516 GCA_004026805.1 Lasiurus borealis | reverse complement strand
TAATTAAGCCAAGAGTCAGACATCAATATAAGTGTCAGTATTCGAAGAAAATGGATTTTGCTGCGGAACAGTGTGGCCATAAATTTAATTACAATTGTAATTGCTTTTTGAATCAGCAAATCTTAGCTGCCATAAAGACATATTATCATTTCAAATTTGCCACATACATGCTGAATTTTATGTCTAACTTACAAAAAAATAACCACATTGTATTCTCATAGAGAATATTCAATGAATTGCATAATATTAGAATAATTTATAATGTATACTCCCCCCCCAAAAAAAAATAAAGTAAAAGATCTTTGGGAGCCAAGTTTAAAATAAAAACCAACAGTATTTCTTGCAGGTTAATCAGAGTTATAAATACCTGAATATGGTATTTATTTACCATCCTCCCTAAATCCCAACAGTCTAACGTTTTCCATTTAATGTTTTACTGAAAATGTTTTCACTGGGGGTGAGGCAAAGGCAGGTGCATAGCTGTGAGTTCCCTAAACATAGGATTTATTGTTGTATTGTTTTTATTAATTCTGGTGTTATTTACCAAATGAAAAACCACACACCTATCTATGTCCCACCCTGTATTTCAGCAAGAAGTTACACGGTGGCTGGAGAAACAATGGTTTTCCAAAGGTCTGAGAAGAAATGAGATGATGGAGTCAGCAAACAGTCACCGAGCCCGTTCTTCACGCTTCCAGAGGAGTCATTTCCCGCCCACTCTGGGTGTCATGTCAAGTGTCAGTGGTCGTGCTCGGTGAGGCACTGTGACGCTGCAGTCAGGGCCAGATTCCACACCTCATCCTGCGGTTCGCTGCACGCACCTAGTCAGTATCACCTGTGCTAATACATGAGGGGGGCACCCCTCTTCCTGGTCAAGACTTAGGACACAGGTAACCCCGTTTTGGAGCTTGGTTTGCCTCCTTTACAATGGAAACTGGCACTTGTTAGACATAATTTTATAGGATGGGTTCCTTTCATGTATGCTAAACCTCTTTATTAAAATATATTTTATTGATTCAGAGAGGAAGAGAGAGAGAGAGAGAGAGATCGATGATGAGAATCATGGATCGGCTGCCTCCTGCACACTCCTTCCTAGGGATCGAGTCTACAACCGGGGCATGTGCCCTTGACTGGAATCGGACCCAGGACCCTTCAGTCTGCAGGCTGATACCCTATCCACTGAGCCAGACCAGGTAGGGCTAAACCTGTTTTTAAAATGCAATCGATGTGATGCTTTTTATTTTAGAAAAGACTACATTGGAGAGGAAACATTCTTTTCAACAGAATGCCACTGCAGAGGTTGAATGGGGGTCTCTCCTAAAGCCCGGTACCCACGCTGATCCCTGGAATCTGAGAATGTCGTCTTGACTGGGGACAGACAGAAGAGGAGAGACAGAGGCACAGAGAAGGCAATGCCCATGTCCGCGGGAGGATGCAGCTGCTGTGGAAGAGACCACCAGCAACCCCGGGGAGGTAGGAGGGGGCTGGAGTGGATCCTTCCAATGGGCCCAACCTCGCCCACCCCTGGACTGGGGGGTCCTGGATGTATGTGTTAAGTCACCTGTTTGACTTGCATGAGCCCTTTCTCAGGAAGCTACTTTGGAAGCTCCTCCTCCAAAATGTAGGGTCCACCGAGAGAGAATGACACGGGCCAGAGAACAGGAGAGATGATAGAGAGTTTCCGGGGATGAAGGTTAAGAAAAAAGTTGAATGACAGCTGTGCCCCAGAAATAAAATAAAATTGTTGCAGAGAGCACTAGGTGTCTCGAAGAAAATGCCCTCGAGAAACACATTTGTATTGCAATATATTGCGAGGAGATTTCGGGTGATTTGATGGAAGAAATATTGGTAGTTGAATTTGTAAGTACACAAAGGACTGAGCTGCGCCTGCATTTTGTTACGTTTCATCTGTCATGTGACTTCACCTGTGCTCTTGAATCATTTACATGTAATATGTCGAGGATCAATGCACAATTTTCAAAGTCTGCAAGTACGGTAATAAATAATGTCAATAACTTTGATCTGGTGTGTAAAATATAAATGATTTGAAGCGTGTCCTTACAGTTTCAGAAAGGAGCACTGAAATACTGGTTTCTCTGACACCTACACTTGGGACATGACCCCAATGTAGTCTGGGTCACTGTCTCTTTAATTCGGAAAATAACTGATAGACTTGTGACTTGCCATGGATAAGAAGCAGGTGAATTGGGGGAGGGGGAGGGGCTCAGACTCCGCTATCTACCCTCCCCCAGTCAGCCCGAGAAGGTCAACTGGAGAAAATATCAGCAGATGAAACACTGAACTATAAATCACCTCCAATGATTAAATACTCCACTCAATTTTTCCTTTTTTTTTTTTCATTTTCTCCTGGCATTTCCTAAGTCGGACCAAATGGGAAATAGGCTTATTGTATATTAAACAAGACAAAGTGGGATGGAGTTTTGCTCTGACTTGAGCAAAGCATCGATAAAAATGAAGTATCTCATTGTACCCTCTACACCACGCTGTCATCAGCGCACCTTTTATTATGTGACCTGAGCGCTAAATAATGCAGAGCGTGGGTTTCATTCTATCGGACTCTAATATCTGGTGAAAATTGGATTTCTTCATTCACTCTTGCCATGCCTAATGCCTAGAAAAGGTTATGGAAACAACTTTCTGGTAACTTCTGCCGCTGAGAGAGGCCTGCTCTCTCCATAAGCTTCAAAACGAAGCAGCTGAAACCCAGGGGTCAGGCTCACTCACCATATGCCTCCGAGGGGATCCTGCTGAGAATGGAGAAAAAGCAGGCCTATGTTTTCACCAGTGTGCCAGTGTTTGGCTTCTTCAAGAAACATGATCAGTTTATCTTAAAATTTAACTTTGAAAAAGCATGGCCCTGATTTACATATTTGAAGTTATATACGCGAGAAATTTCAAGGACACACACACACACACACACACACACACACACACACACACACACACACACACACCACTGCTGTAAAGTCTACAGGGAAGTGTTTTCTATCTGCTGGCATCTGCAGCAAGAACTCTGGAAGGGTGAGGGAGGATGGCGTGGTGCGTTCCCACTCACCCGAAGCAGTCACAGCACTTCCGTTTCTGTTTTCTAAGGGATTTGTTGGGGAAAGCGGTCTTATCAAAGGCCACGGGCTGGGGGCTTAACCGACAGGACCCCGTGGTCTCGGTGCCTGGAGGGTCAGGTCTGAAAGCAAGGTTCTCTATACGGGCTGAGGGCAGCAGCTTCCCGGGCCTTTTAGTTTGTACCTGTCCACCTGCTCTCTCTTTTTTATTTTTTTAAAATATATTTTATTGATTTTTTACAGAGAGGAAGGGAGAGGGATAGAGAGTTAGAAACATCAATGAGAGAGAAACATCCATCAGCTGCCTCCTGCACGTCCCCTACTGGCGATGTGTCTGCAACCAAGGTCCATGCCCTTGACGGGAATCGAACCTGGGACCCTTCAGTCTGCAGGCCGACGCTCTATCACTGAGCCAAACCGGTTTTGGCTTCTGTTTTTAAAATTGATTTGAGAGAGAGGAGGGAAAGGTGAGAGTGGGGGTGGAGGACAGCATAGATCTGTTGTTCCACTTATCCATGCAGTCACTGGCTGCTTCTTATAGGTGTCCTGACAGGAATCTGGAATCGACCTACAACTGGCATTTTAGAATGGCACGTTAACCAACTGACCTCTCTGGGCAGGACGGCCATCTCCCCTTTGTGTCTCCGTAAAGGCCTCAGTCATCCTGGATCAGGGCCCACCTTTTTATTTATTTTTATTTTTAATGTATTTTATTGATTTTTTTTTTTTACAGAGAGGAAGGGAGAGAGATAAGAGAATAAAAAACATTGATGAGAGAGAAACATTGATCAGCTGCCTCCTATATGCCTCCTATTGGGGTTATGCCCGCAACCAAGATACATGCCCTTGACCAGAATTGAACCTGGGACCTTTCAGTTTGCAGGCTGATGCACTATCCACTGAGCCACACCGGTTTCGGCAGGGCCCACCCTTTTAGCTTACAGACCAAATAAGGCCCCATTCTGAGGCTCTGGGAGTCAGTGTTCCCAAATGTGAACTGGGGAAGCTGGAGACAATGGAGGTAAGGGATTTAAATTATCCCAGAAAATGTTCTACAGGCGTTCCTAATTCACAAACAGTTATCTTCTCACCGCAGAGAATTCTGGCTTCATGGAATGTTACAGGTGTCTTTCTAAGAGGGAATCTAGTAAGAAAAGATGGGTCCAATGCTCTTGTCTGCATCTTTAGAGATAATTTACTGCATTATACTCTTCCTGGCCATTAAACAAAGGAGTGAAATGTGAATTTTCTCTCTCTCTCTCACACACACATACAAGTGTGTGCACAAGTAGTTGTTCTACTTTGTCAGTATTGTTATGAGAAAGTGTTTTTACATTATGTTTTGATTAAATAGAAGTGAAAGAAAATTTATTATATTTGGCAAAATAAAATGAAGCATTAAATAAATATTATGTGTAAAGGATAATTAAAATATTTGCTTATGTATTTCAAATAAAACATTGTGACTAAGAGTTTACAAATGAAATAAAATTTAATACAAGTGTTACAGTTATTGGTGATATTAAAGGTGCATATCGCAGATACATTATTTGTTAATGTATCATAATTCTAAAAAGTCAAGGGTAGTGTGATTGGCAAGTAACCTTCCCATGCCATCATATTTCAGATATAATATAAAACTTTTCTCCTGGAGTACAACTTATCCATTCTGTTTATTTACAAGCAAAACATGCTTAACGACTCTAAATTCCACTGCTATTGCATAATTGATCACCTCCCATCAATTTCCATAGCTAAATGATACATCATTTTAAAAATAGTACTATAGTTGAATAGAATAAAAGCAATGCTCTAGAAATATTCTATTACCATGCACATTAAAAAAAATTGCCAAGGACTTACTGTCTTTGTTGATTTTATACCTAGGGCTAATACTGCATCTCCCTCGATTTAGGCACTTAAACTTTCTAAATTAATGGGCTCTAGAAGGTGATGTTGCAAGGTTAGTTAGCACACGTAAGTGAGGCTCCATGTCCTCAAATCCTCTATTCTTCAACTCATCTGGGTCCTCGGAGACCATCTCAGTAAACAGAAAACTTACAGACAAGCCACTGGTCTCTCGAGCAGACAGGCACACTCTGATGTTTATAGGTGAATTAAAGTTATCAGCAGCATCCTTCATCTTGTGCATTCTAAATAAGGAAACCTTAAAGGATACTGCCTCTGAAAGCCTGTGCTTAAAGAGCAAGCTGCCATACACAAGGACTTTAGTGACTGCCACCAGCAGGGCACAGACCAGTTTTGGAAATGCGTTATTCAGAATAAAACTTCACGTTACATTTCACTGTGAATAATTGCGTTGGCTTTGATACGTAGGCTGTGATAGCCTTCAGAATGAGAGGCTACTGATAAGCGCCTTTAAAGAATGGTGTTTTATACCCTGTGCCTTCTACATCTCACATTTAACACAGGATTGGAGGTGACAACTTTGTTTCTTATTCAGACCGGTGGTTTCTAGGACAAACTAACATGATTTCTCAAGCTAGTGAGCAGTGAGCAGGAAGAATTTAGGGGGCTGTGCGGGAGGGAGGAGAGGCTGGCTACTGATCACAGTGCTTGGGAAACTAGCTCAAAATCTGCAGCAAGCGGGGGGAAACCCATCTCTAAGGGATAATGGCCACTGCGTAGGCATTTGTAAAACCATCATTGGCCCAAGAAGTAGTCCTTCACTGTGGGGGGGGGGGGGCAAGGGTAGAACTAAGGAGAAAGCATAGGTTACATCTTCCCTTGAGTTTCCACAGAAAGAACAGGCCAGGCAGAGTCAACAATGTAGGATTGGCTGCTTTGGAGAGTTCCAGCAGTTTTAGGATCCAGGAATGCTTTCCAGTGCCCTGGTAGGTGGCCCTGGGGTGACTTGGGACAGAGGAAAGAGTGACTTGGTATGTTAGAGTCCCATAGGGAGGTAGCTGGGGACTTGGGAAGTGTTGGGTGGCATGAGAACTGCATGCTGCCGAAACCAATTTGGCTCCGTGGATAGAGCGTTGGCCTGGGGACTGAAAGGTCCCAGGTTCAATTCCGGTCAAGGGCATGTACCTTGGTTGAGGGCACATCCCCAGTGGGAGGTGTGCAGGAGGCAGCTGATCAATGTTTCTAACTATCCCTCTCCCTTCCTCTCTGTAAAAAATTAATAAAATGTATTAAAAAAAAAGAATTGCATGCTCAGAGACAGGCTGGTTATGTTGAGGAATTAGCTGGCCCTGGGAGAGGCAGTCTCTCCCCCTGGGTCTGGAAGGCATCCAAATGCTATAGAAAAATAAAAAAAAAATACAGGGAATAAAATATAGTGATGAGTGGATGTCAAGTAGACAAAGACGGAATTTAAGAAGACAGAATGGGTGGTGGACCATTCACTGAACTCTTGCAGGAATCAAGGCTGGTCCGCTCATGAGCGAGGGAAGGTGAGGATTGAATGGTGTTAGTGACTCAAATAGATCAGAACATCAGAAGACAGGTACGGACGTCAGAGTCGAATTTGAGAGTTTTCAGCAGGCGTTACTCAGGAGTCTTCAGGGAGTTATCGATGGGAGCAGGACATCATAAATTGGGAAAATTCGACCAGAGGACATCCATAGCGTGAGGAGGGGGACAGGGGCAGCATACTGCAGATGGCTTGGAGCTCAATACGACCCTTGCTGCAATTGAGCACTACGTAAGTCAAGAGGCTGGGAGCTCATTCTGTGGCTATGAGACCTTTGCAATTTCAATATTTTTTATATTCAGCACCATGAGTCAGAGTTAGGAACAAAATCTATGCTTACACTTATTCAACTTTCAAAGAGTAGTTTTTTGTTTTATGACAGGCAAAAAAATCTCTGGTACATTCAACTATTCAACTTCCTGACAACATTACCCACTTAGGAGGAACTACTGTGAACAAGTACCATAAAGAAAGAAAGATATATACATATATATATATATATATATATATATATATATATATATATATGTATGTGTGTATGTGTGTGTGTGTGTATATATATATACACATACACAAATACATACATATATATCTTTCTTTATAATTATATATATAGCTTTCTTTATAAATAAATATATATAGCTTTCTTTATAAACACACACACACACACACATATATATATATATATATATATATATATATATATATATATTAATGTGGACAAGCTATAATAATTAATAGCCACAAATAGGCTCGCTTCATTTCATAAAAAAGTTTAGTTCACTTATCTTCTCAATAAACGTAATTCTAAGGAGACTTCTCAAGCTGAAGTTCTTGAACTGTATTTGTGAGACAATGCTCACATACATTGCATGTGAATGTTTTTCAAAGCGGTCTCCCCAAAACAAATTTAAACCCATCAGTTCCTGCATATTCTCCCCCTGGTCCAGCTGTAAGTCAGTAAGATACAGTTTTTAATGAACTTGCGCATTTTTCTCTGCGTGCATTTCTCCAGCCAGAAGAAATAAATCCAACTGCTTTCCCCTCAAACTGGAAGCTGTTCCAGGGGCTCGGTTGGATTTACTTGTCCCCAAAGCACCCCCGAAGAGTTATTGTAGTGTGTGATGAGTGCCCAGGAATAAAAGAAGCCCGGTGCGGCGTGGGTTTGCAGAGAACGGTTGCCATGATACAGAGATGCTGAGCAGTGGACAGGTTGGAGGCAGAAATGACAGGTTGTATTGATGGATTTGGTGCAGGAGTGGAGAGAGAAAAAAGATCCAAGATAACTATTGGTTTTCTGGCAGGAGCACCTGGCTGGATGGAATGTGTCACCTTCTGTGGGAACAGTGGATCACACACAGCTTGGGAGGCCTAGGAAAATTACGATTTATCTTCGATATACAGTGGTACCTCGAGATACGAGTGCCCTAACATATGAGATTTTTGAGATACGAGCCGTCGAGCGAGCGATTTTTGCTTTGAAATACCAGCAACATTTGAGATAGGAGTAATTGCGTGGATCGGCCAGCTGCACACGACCCACCAGTTTACCGCGACTCGAGTGTCTCATAGTTTCTCATGCCTCAAGGTTACGGAACGAATTAAACTCGTATCTCGAGGTACCACTGCATAGTCAGCATTGTTGCCTCGGAGTGCCCAAGGAAGATGCAAAGCAGGCACTGCAATAGTGGTCTGGAGCTCAACAGGCAAGGTTCATGTGATAAAAACTTGGGATCATGCCTGTAGGAATACATGCTATTGACATTCACTGGGAAGACTGAGCCCAAAGAGAAAATTGGCCGAGGCCATACTCCAGTTAAAGAACTCCGGATTGGAGCGGAGCAGAATGATGCTGAGAGAGAAAATGAAACATTTGCTGGTGAGATCATAATTGGTGAGATCAGACTAAGGCAATATGATGAGAGCCAAGAAAAAGAAAAAGAGTACTTCAAAAAATACACTGTTCCCACTAAAATTGGAACACCATTAAGATGGTTAATAACATTAGAATTGAAAATATCTACTTGCGTCATGGAGTTGGGGGTCTGGGAGGAGAGAAGGGAAGGTGTGTTGATGGCAAAGTTGGGAGTGAGATGTAGAGGCCACATGTGGGAGAAAACTTTTGAGACGCTTAAAATACAGTGGTACATTGAGTTATGAGTTTAATTCATTCCGTAACCTTGAGGCGTGGGAAACTATGAGACGCTCGAGTCGAGGTAAACTGGTGGGGCGTGTGCAGCCAGCCGATCCTCACGATTACTCCTATCTCAAATGTTGCTCGTATTTCAAAGCAAAAATCGCTCGCTCCATGGCTTGTATCTCAAAAAACTCGTATGTTAGGGCACTCGTATCTCAAGGTACCACTGTATTTCGAAAACAGCAATGTAATTTAGACAACCGTTGCGTTTATTGTTCTTGCTGTCTTGAATTTGTTTACTGGGTCCAATTAGTCTGATGATTACAAGGATGCTAAAAAAATACTATGATGGCATACTTGGGAGAGGGTGGGGCTAAACAAAGGGAAATTCCCCTCTGCAGGTTAAGAGGAGTGGATTCATAATACAGGTGGAAAGTGTGGCCTTTTCTAGAAAAAGAAACTTTCTGATGTAACAGAAAGAAGATTGATGCAAATAGAAAGTCAGTCTGCTCGTTTTTTTAATGCTAATGCTTCTAGTAACTCAATACATCACAAGAAAATTCCATCAGCCGGTCTTGGTTTTGTTTGGGAAAGAAAGAAAAAAATGGTCATTAGAGGACAGTGTACAAGACGGAGAATAGTCAGTCCAGAGAGTGAAGAGGGAGCTTAATTGGCGCCCAGCAGGGAATCACAATCATGAACTTATAATTTATATTCATGAGTTTATGTCAGGAACTGACATACTCACTTGCATGATTTTTCTCCAACAATGTTTAGCTGGGGAGTGAAATATTGCTGTCCATTTATTTTTTCAAGGCTGGGGTTTGTTCTGAGAAGATGTCGGAATGAGACCGGAATTGGGTGGGTTGGTATATTTACAAGAAACTAATTCATGGTTGGTGTGTAACTCAAAGCCAGATCATCAGGAGGAGAGAAAAGGTTGACGGGAGCAGAGAGGACAAGACTATCAATAGATGAGAGCTTTTCATGAGGTGGGAGAATAGGTACATTCAGGCTCTCCCTTTGCTAAGTACAATGAAGGATGGATATGGTTTTGATGAGAACGAGGGCTAAAGAAAGAACACACACTCACATATGGATATCTTCCAGAGATGGTGACAGCACACTGATGCATGACAATGAATGTGAGCTGGGGGAGAAGTTAAAATTCAAAGAATTTAGTATATAAAGTTGGCATATGATCCCCCAAATACAGTAGCTGCATAACAGGTGTGTTATGTCCCAATATCAATTTTCCGATGATAACTTGATGTCCTACAACTTAATTCATTTCTGACACCAGCTCCCGAGAGCTAGCCTCAGAACCCACAAGTTAAAGGCAAAGTGCTTAAATTCTGACACTAATTACACACAAATTCCGGGGTTCCCCTGATGCCTGTTCCGGTTTGACAACATGCTGCAATGATTCACAGAACTGAGGAAAAGCAATACACTTTCCGTTACTGCTTTACTATAAAGGACGCAACTTAGAACAGCCCGTAGCAGAGAGGACAAAGAGGTCAAGGTCCTGGGGAGGGGCTGCAGGAGCCCCTTTCCCCGTGGAGGAGAGTGAGCCCTCCCTGTGCATAGATATGTTCACCAGCAAGGAAGCTCTCCAAGCCTTTTCTCAATGTTTCATTACGTAGGCATGAGTGATCGCTGGACCAGAGACTGAACTCAATTGACCCTTCTGGAGGTCCGAGGAGGTGTGCTGAAAGAGTCAGCCCTCTCATCAGGAGATTCTATTCTCTGGAGACCATCTCCCATCCGGAAACTATAGATTGATAGATTATAGATAATAGATGGGTAGAAAGATACATCCATATACATACATACATTCATACTTACATATGGCCTAAGTGACCATTACAACCAAACAACTAGAATGACCGGTCAACCAGCCCCTATGATGCACACTGACCACCAGGGGAAGACACTCAACACAGGAGTGATGTCCTGGCGGTCACTGTGTTCCCACGACCAATCCCCTGTGGACCCTCCCCGGCCAGCACCCCAATAGACCTCAATCGCCAGCCAGGTGGAGGGACCCCACCCCTGCATGAATTTGTACACCAGGCCTCTAGTAGATATAATAGATAAATAGGATAGTAAAGACATCAGTCCAGAAATTTCAATTTTAGTTTAAAAAATTAGTATTTTTGTATTGTTATAACTTGTCATTACATTTTCCTAATTTTAGAGCACCTAAACTATTGTGATTAATTTCAGGTTCATGGGAATACACCAGAGATGTCTAACCTGTAGAATTTGACTTTTACACAAGCTCAATCCTTTCATGTTCTTTGTCATCAGGATGTCTTTCTAAGTGGCTGCCCCAGCCATCGTTTTTCTCATTCTTTTGCAATCCAGCATGCCATTCTAGTATCTTCCGGGAAGAAAATTTCCCTTCATGATTTCCTCTAAAGTGGCTGGCAGCGCTAACATGGCCACCTGAGAGCTCCCCTGCGGTGACCGGATCAGGGACCTCGCCAACAGTTTATATCTTTAGAAACACGCACGACTGATGGCGCCGGATTCCCGCGGAGCCGGGACTTGCGATTTCTCAGCTCTGCTCTTTGCTTTCCGTCCTCTAACCTACATAGCAACTCACAGAGCTCTCTGCGGGATGGGAGAACAGAAAAGCAGAATTCGTCTCTGCAGAGACAGGCTTCCTTTTCTGCCTCGAAAAACCACGGCCGGTGGGATCACTCCAGTGCCGGGTTCTTCTCTGCCTGAAGGCCTGATGTCATTCATGGTCCGTCTCACTTGCCCTTCCCCCAGCCACTGCCAGTGTCGTGACCTCAGTGCGCGTCCGCCGGGGATGACAGCATTGTACTGCCCCCGGTCTCCGGGCTGATGGGAGGATGCTGGATGAGCAGTCGCGCCAGCGGAAAGCTGGCTTTGAAGGTTTTTCTATTTCCTTCCACAATCCCCCGAGAGCTTTGCTGTCACACTTGTCCTGGGCCGGCAGTCCGCTTGCTAGATCGTGGCTGATGGGGAAATAATGACAAGGACACTGTCTAGTCGCAGTGCTCTCCTTAACAAGCTGCTTATTTAATTGGCGTCTCGTGGTGGAGTGAGTCCAGCAATCACATGGCCTCCTGCAACTGGGGATGCGGTGTTTGACCATCATGACGAACCGATGCCCCTGGGAGTTGATGGCTATGGTTGGCATGAACGTTTTAAATACGGGGTGTGCTTATTTTTCCTCCAGCGATGTTTGCCATGTGTTGACTTCATCTTTTAAGTTTCTCAGAATTAAACGCGATAGCGGCACATACACCAATTATAATACAAATCGATGCATATCCTAAACATCACTTAATTGAGCCATTTAGAATGATTTGCCATCCCTGATGGATACAAAACATGTTAAATCCTTTAAACACACATCCCCTGAACAAGAATCACAGCTTTTCCTTGGTCTAGGATGGTATCCGCTTGTTGAGAGAGTCTGTGTAACATGAAACATCTAGGAAAGTTAGCATTTATTCCTTATTTAAAATGAATGTAATTGTCATCAATCATTACCAACCATTGACTGACTGCATATAATACCTGTGGAGTAGCTAGCACACTGATCTAGAAGCCCCTCTGAGGCACTGCAGCGTAAGGAGAAGTGGAAGGAAAGGTGCAGTAATTGAATCTATGTTCGCTGGCCTGAATCTAGCAGGTTTGCTGAGACTCTGCTCCCCACACTGCCGCTGTGACAGGTAGCATGTTCCGGAAGCCAGTCGCTGCAACAGCATCCTAATCGCCAGAGCCTGAAAAGGGCTTAAGACTAGAAATTTCCGGTATGGCAGCTTTCTGATTCCTGGAGTGTCCTAATTACAGTAAGTTTTGTCCTGAGTATGTCACTCTGGGGACCTATCAGAGAGTCTATGCCTCCAACTACTCAACAATTTTAAAAAATAACTGAATTCCTTATATTACATTGATACCTACAATAGCTACAGCAGTGTCTGTTAACAACTGGATCAAGAATGGTTCAGTAGAACCGAAACCAGTTTGGCTCAGTGGATAGAGCGTCGGCCTGTGGACTGAAGGGTCCCAGATTCGATTCTGATCAAGGGCATGTGCCTTGGTTGTGGGCACACATCCCCAGTAGGGGGTGTGCAAGAGGTAGCTGATGGATGTTTCTCTCTCATCGATGTTTCTCTCTGCCTTCCTCTCTGTAAAAAATCAATAAAATATATTTTTTAAAAAAGAATGGTTCAGTAGAGTTCCAAGTTAACCCTAACCACATGAACAAGCTCTAAAATTAGAGTTCATTAATGTTGCATTTCCTGTCTTTTCATTGTACTAAAAACTGCCTTCCATGCTACAGTTTTGACCAACCATATATTTTGGTTTTGTTTTATGTGTTATTTTTTATTTTTATTGTCTTTTGTTTATTAATGTCCCACTTATTGATGCATTCATTGGTTGAGTCATGCATGTGCCCAGACTGGGGATCAAACCTACAACTCTAGCATACCGAAAGGATTCTCTAACCAACTGAGCTCCCCAGCCAGGGTCCCAACCATATATTTTGGTATTTCCCTATGCCACAGGAAATTTTAAAAAGTTAACAGTAATGTCATTTTTTTTCAGTTTAATGGACATTTATTGATCTTTTCGTAATTGCAATCAAATTCTTTTCCTATTTCAGTGGAAACTCCTGTGTTAGTCTCAGTGAGAATCGGGATCCTCCCTCAACTACAAAATCCAACGTACCAAGAGGTGGCCTCTGTCCCGGCTACTCCGATCCTTGATGCGTTATCATGCTCTGCCAAAATGAAGCACTTGTCCCAGTCATACCCCCTTGAGGGAATGACAGGTGGGCAGGAGTTCAGAATTTCCGCGCCGCTTCAAAAAGCGGTGCCACGTTCCTGCTGATGGAATCAACCGGGTCCTTCCAAACAGAACACTCTTATGCCAGCCCTTCGGCTTATTCTTCTTGATGCCGCCCACCCTAAGTCCCGCCTGCTTTCCATCCCAGCTCATCATGCTTTCCTTTAATTCTCTACAGTGGGAGATATATTTCCAATACATGTGCCTCTTCAATTAGCCAAGGTCCATTGGCCGTGCTTGCAACTTAAATTAGTAACGGATGCATCCGGAGTAAAGAAAACATTCTTGAAAGAAGAGCCAAGATTCAGGGAGGAAAATGTGCTTGGATTGTAGATTTGCTCACAGATACTCATGATTGGATATTATATTGTGGATCATCCTTTTTTAACACAATTCTCTTGGTCTTACCATTGTAGCCCCCAATTTTTTAAACCAATTGACTAAGGAATCGTGACTGCATGGATTAAAATTGTTGACAGTATGGATTTTGTGGGGGAAGTTGTTTAAAAATTTACCAGTTTTGCCGAAACTGGTTTGGCTCATTGGATAGAGCATCGGTCTGCGGGCTGAAAGGTCCCAGGTTCGATTCTGGTCGGGGGCATGTGCCTTGGTTGTGGGCACATCCCCAGTGCTAGGCATGTAGAAGGCGGCTGATCGATGTCTCTTTCTCAGCGATGTTTCTAACTCTCTATCCCTCTCCCTTGCTCTCTGTAAAACATCAATAAAATATGTTTTTTAAAAATTTACCCGTTTCTCTATAACAGGAATCAGCATACCGTGGAACCCTTTCTCCCACTTCCTATCTGCATGGCAGCCTCTGGAAAGATGTCTGTATCCTTTTCTGTTCAAGTTGAGCTCTTTTCTTTGATGGATGTCGGAGTAGCTCTTGCCACCAGCCTCAGATGCCACTCCCATGTTGTCAACAAGACACTGCTGATTCTCGCCGGTGATCCTCATGAAGGATCATCGCTTTGAAAGCCACCTTGTGCTATTTATTTCCAGGAACTGTGGCAGCAGGGACCCACTCCAGCATCTCCATGCACCTCAGTTTGATCTTCAGTACCTTGGACAGCTCTCCCTCCAGCGTACTGACTTAGGGTTACAATCTCTCCTCCTTTAGGAGATGTTCATTTTCAAATATGTTACTCATTATTCTTGTCTTTTTTCATACAATTTTAATAACCTAAAATTTCTAGCAAAACGGGCCTCAACTCTCAGTGATGAATATATCAGTGAATGAAAAGAAATTGTTCCCTGGTTCGTAATAAAAATATTTTTTTCTTTATCTTTCCTGAACAGATCTCCTCTTCCTTTCTATTACCTCTGCAGGACTCCACGGTATTTACTTGAGTTGACCTTAAAGACAGCTTATAAAAGTGTACAGTTGACTTAAATTCTATTTCACCTGACCTTTACTAGGCTTGGTTAAGATGAATTTGTTCATCCACCTTGTAGCCTTTATTATTATTATTAATACTGGGATGGCCTTGTCATCCCCTAGTTTCTGAAGAGTAACATTAATAATCCGCTGAGGATACTTTCTGGAGTAGACTTCTTCCCATAGATCAGTACATTTTCATTACAACTTCGAGATTTTGAGGTGAATGATTTAAGCTGCATGACACGACCGGTATTGCATTCCTTGACAATTACCCCATGCCTGAGGTGGTACGAGGCACAAAGACCCCACATGACAGGTGCCAGGTTCGATCACCCATCTCTCACTACAGAGTAGCTCCTTTTTCATGGGAAGAGACTTAAGTAAGGACGAGGCGTGCATCTTACCCTGGGTATAAAGACACAAGGTTATCCTATTGTCAGGTAATGTGAGAACCAAGACTCTACATCTTAGTGCAATAATCCATTTGTATTGTCTTTTTTTTTCTTTGTTTTTTAGCATGGACAATTAGGTGGTGAAAGCCTGGGATGGGGTGGGTTGGAGGGGGTTTAGGTGGGGGAGGGGACATATATAATACTACTTTGCACAATAACAAAATACAATACACCTTCCATTTCAATGCTTGCAAGTGCTAGGGGCGTTTTGTTGAGCTGGCTTCTCAAATGGACTGCTTTTACCCCTTCAAAGGGAAGCACCGACAGCTTTCTTTCTCCCAGCATTTGAGTATTTTGCACCTCATCGGTTGTAGTCCGGTAAATACGTGTTTGTTCTCCCAGTGTCAAACACAGACCCGTCAGTGCTGATGCCACGGCGGCGTGATTAAATGGGGAAAAACCCACCCAGGGCCCTGAGAGGCGCACGACTTATTTAAAAATTATGAGGAGAGTTTTGAAGAATAAAAATGGCTTGACAAGCAGGCGGCCCGCAAAGAAGCCGCCACATCAAGGGAAGGAGATCAAACGGGAACGTACAGGCAAATCCACACGGCGGGCTGCGGCGTCTGGCCACGCTCCAAGGGGGTTGAAAGAAAAGGACGTGAAAAATGGAGAAAGGAGAGAGACGCGCGTCTCAAGGTAGAAAAATGAAAGGCCATCTGACATTCAAAAATGAGTTTTCTTCTGCTTGCGTTTTTGAACACCGTCAGTAAACTCACCTCAGCTTAACTTAGTTAACTGGATGCGACTCAGGTCCGTGGCAGTGACATCAAAGAGCACAGCAGAAAACACCTCTGCTAAACAACCAGACCCTTCTCTCTGTGGCCCTTCACTGCCCACAACATACAGGGCCACGCTGACATGCTGACGGCTCAGTCTGTCCGCCTACCTGCAGAAGGCCAGCCTGCAGCTTTTTAATTTTGGAACATCATTTAACGTATTTTATTTCATCGAATGTTAATGAAGGGTTATATCCTCTAACTACTGTATGTAACATTTCAGTATTAATTTTTTTTATTTATGTGCTAATCATACATCATTTTAAATCTCAATAGTCAAATGTATTTTTGCTTTAGTTTTAAGATGCAAGCCTGCCAAACTTCTGCGTGCCACTGAACTCAATTTGGATTCAGTTATTTTAAAACACTCTTGTGGAAAATAAGATGACACCACAGCAAGTGACTCACAGGCAGGGCCAACAAAAACCACACTAATTAAAACTGAGAAGAATTGAGAATATACAGGGTGGGGGCAAAAGTAGGTTTACAGTTATTCATATGGAAAATAACATTCTATTACTTAATAATAATTAATAGACAAGAATAAATTCTGTTTTGCATACTCACAACTGTAAATCTATTTTTGCCCCACCATGTTTTGGCTTTTTTTTAAAATTAAGGTTACTTTAAGAAAAAGTATTGACTTTATTGGATGACACTGGTTAATAAAATTATATCGGTTTCAGATGTATCATTGGCGAATATGTTCTCCCCTCTATTGGTGACTTTTGCATTAGTGTCAACATTAAAAATTGATTGATTTCAGAGAGGAAGGGAGAGGGATACAGAGATAGATACATGAACGATGAGAGAGAATCACAAAGTGGCTGCCTCCTTCTCACCTGCTATTGGGGACTGATCCCAAAACCTGGACATGTCTCCTAAATGAAAATTGAACCTTGATCTCCAGTTCATAGATTCATGCTCAACCACTGAGCCACACCAGCCAGGCAATCAAAATAAATATATTAATATAAGATATGGTTATACAATTCTATAACATATCATCTCTATGTTGCATTGCATGTTCACTACTTCGAGTCAAGTCTCCTTCCATCACCATTTATCTCTTTTTTACCCTCTCCTACTTTCCTACTCTCTTTTCCCTCTGGTAATCACCATGCTATTGTCTGTGTCTATGAGTTTTATTTTCTTTTATTTTGCTTAATCCCTTTGAAAAAGAGACTCATAGATATGTTGACTTTTATAAAAGATTAGAGGCTCAATGCACAAAATTCGTGTGGTGTGGGGGAGGGGAGCATCCCTCAGCCTGGCCTGCACCCTCTCCAAACTGGGACCCCTCAGGGATGTCCGACTGCCGGTTTAAGCCTGACCACAATCCAGGACCCCTGGATCTTAACCGCTTGCCTGCCTGCCTGATCACCCCCTAACTGCTTTACCCTGCTGGCCTGATTGCCCCTAACTGCCTCTGTCTTAGCCCCCACCACCATGGCTTTGTCCAGAAGGAAGTTGGACATCTGGAAGATGTCCAGTAGATCCAGTCTAATTAGTACATTATCCTTTTATTAGTATAGATGATTTTTTAAACAGTTGATTGGTAGGTTTTTAGTCCAGCAAAATTGGTACACACCAAGATTCCCTAAATTGTAATCCTTTAACATACAAATCTTATAGAGATAATATTTTCTGAGTAAGAGATCGTAATTATAAAATGACTGTAACAAAAAGGGGTAATTATCAACATTTCTGTGTTTTAGAGTATGTATGTATTGTTTACAGTCTCATAAATGCTAATAATTGCCATCTCACACAGCTCTAATGAATTAAGTGTCTTCCACTAGATATATCTGCCTCTCTGATGGGCAAATGGTTGCATTTTAATATTGCCTTAATTTGTATGACCTTGACAAATTTTGACACGGTGAATATTTTCCTAAGTTTTATTGTCAGTTCTTATTATTTTCTGTGAGCGGACTGCATATTCCTTATTCATTTGCTCCCGTCGATGTCTGTCCTTTTTCTAGTTCATATTAATTGACCAGAGCACCATCTTCCATTTTCATCTTCAAAGGTTTGCTTTCAGACACCCTCCTGCTTCGTATCTCCCTTGGTTTTTCTCAGTGTTGCTTTCGTTTTATCAAGTTTCACAAGTGAAAAAAAATAAAATAAAAGGCTTCATCTGCATTGTTTATTTGGCTCTGCAGTCCTGTTTCGAGTAAATAGAGAGTCTTTTCTTTCCTGAGATGTCTCAGCCCATTATAATCCATTTCCCGGGTCTCCTCTGACCCCCCGCTTTTCCCTTTGTGAGTGATGTCACCGTCTCTTCTGTAATTAGGCGCCCTCCCTTTCTTCATCCGACATAATTTTTGCTACAGTAGAACTGAAAGCTCACGGAACAGCTTTATTACATTCTGAGAGGCCACTTTGACTAAATTACTGAAGTTCCTTTCAGTCTTTTGAATATGGACATATCGGCACTCACTTCTGTTTGTTGACCAACTGTGAAAACTGGGCCAAAGCGTTTCTACCACTGCACATTTAATCCCTTCCTTTCATTTCCAGTTCAAGTACAGAATCTCAAATGATGTCAAAACAACATTTTCTTACCTCGTTTTATTTTCCCCATTGCAGAGGATGCTATTTTCCAAGGGAACTTTTTTTGGTTCGCCTATATCCGATTTTTAGATTCCTCAGAGTGGCTTTGTCTCCAAAAGCATGCCTTCGTTGATTCGAATCGCTCCTCTGTTTCTATTTCATGTCTGCCTCCAACATTCCTCTGTAGCCAACCAGCTTGCACTGCATTAAAAATATCCATTCTACTAAGTGTTGGACACACGTCATGTTTGTATAGGTATTTGCTTCCTTTGGGTCAAATGCTGTAATTTTATGATGCATACATGGTACACATTAGTTAATCCCTATTTCCAGGCCTATCGGGACACAGAGACCTGTAACATGCTTCTCAGAGTACAGTGATGGGAAGTGTGCATTGAGAAGTAACTAGAATTAAAGGTAATGGAGCTTGTGCCCTTCCTGAGAGACAGGCCCTCCCTTAAAGCACCTGCATTCATGCACATCGCACCCGTGCATATTTCGCGGAAGAAATGTCAGGAGAAAAACTTCTCTCCACTCCTACGCGCTCCTGTCCTCCCCAGAATTCAATTTCAAGGTCCATTTCGAAGGAGCCGGTGTTAGCCTGAGGGCTGCGCACGGTTACCTGCTGGGAGAGCTGGCCTTTTGCTTCTCTGGGCTGGTTGCTTTATGGGAGGGCAGCATGGGGCCCTTTCCACACTCGCTCCCTCTCTGGCTTTCCCCTTTATGTCTCTCTTAGAGATTTCTCTGATAATGCAATAATGATATTTCTTTAAAAAATGCATCTCTGATAATGCAATAATGATATTTCTTTAAAAAATACATCTCTGATAAGGCAATAATGATATCTCTTTAAAAAATGTATCTTTAGTGTCTCATTTCTCTATTGCTCCTAGTAACTTCATAAATATCAACAGATTGTTAAATCTATAAAGTGCATTTTATGTTGGCCTGACTTCTTACATTTACTAACTTTGTAACTTAGATACACTAAGAAATTACATACTTAAAAAAAATAACAGCAAGATTCTCTGTTCTTCTCCCCCTGCCCCTTTGTCTCTTCTCTAGAAATTTCTATACACATCAGCCTTTGCAGGTCCCGCATGTCCTCATGGCTCCGTCCCCTCGCTGGTGAAGTGTGAGCTAAAATCTCTGTGTCGAATAACCATTTCCCTGGGAAAGCCAGAGTGGCTCTCAGTGTTTCAGGGATTCCTTCCTGCAGGAAGGGGCCCGGGGACATCTCTCCCAGGTTCCTTTGCTGAGTTCCAGGCAGGTTGCATTGACTCCTCTCATCAATGGCTCCGACTCTGGGTCAGCCGCGGGCCTTAGGGAAAAGGACCGCAGTGACAGGCCTGAGCCATGAGTACAGCAGCACAGGGGGACATGCCCAGCCTTTGAGAGTCACATCTCTAGGAACACGGTCTTTTAGGGGGTCCTCACGATGTCTCCGTTGCAAGTAGTGGCATCAACCTTCTATCTCATACTCGCAAGATCTTCCTAAGGTCCGCTTTGGCATGCAACTTCCTGGTCCTTTGGGTGGCCCTGGAGTCTCCAGTTCTGGTTCTTCCGCCCTATGTGCCTCCATATCCTTTAGTAAAGCCATTTTCTGCTTAAATTAGCCAGAGTCCAGTGATGATACGTCAACTAAGTTCTCTTTCAGTGAAACATGCAAATTTTGAGTCCAAAAACTGAAAAGTAATGATCACCTTTTATACAATGGGACGGGACTTCAGATGACTTCATTTGAATGTATATGTTTTCATGTTCATAACAGCAAAAATATGTGTGAGTATGTTTATGCATTTATACACACGTATATGGATATGAAGTTATTCCCTATAGATGATGATCAAAAAGAGGTGACTATACCCCCATTAAAAGTATCTTCCAGAATGAATAAGTTACTGTCACAAGAAGGAAGAGTCTGTGTGTTTGTATTTGGACAAGTTGTGGGACAGGGAAAATGTACTTTACAGCACAAAGGGAGAGGCACACACGTGGAGTCAGGTCCCAGTTCTGTCATGACTAAGCCATGTGATCCTGTGACCAGCCATGTGATCAAGTTTAGGCCCTATTTATGTCCCTGTGACTTGCCTGGATTACATGACATCCGCATAGTCACTGTTCCTTTGAATTCTAAAACAGGTTAATACAAATCCCTGAATAAATTATGTAAATGTAGGACACCTTGGGACTTTGAAAAAGCAAACTATTAAAGTGACCATTCACACGAAATGAATCTACACTGATGGAATTGGCTCAAAAGAAAGGTGGGGAATGACCACCACCTACTACTGTCAGAGCAGGTGGCTTTTGCTCACTCCCGACATTCAAAGCTCACGGATTCCACACGACTATGAATCCATCTTTTCTTTCCTTTTTTTTAAAGTGGTGTGTCTCCTATAGCAGCTGCTCTCGGCAATGTTAGGGGGTAGGTTGACTCTTTCTTCACTTTCACTTTTCCCATCTGTACCAGTTTCTCATGTGACAGGATGTCTCCGTGGGATTCTGGCAACGCAGCCAATACCCGTGGCTGAAGAGGTCACGGTGAGGAGAGGGCAAGGAAAGGGAGGCTCCCTTCTTTCATGCAGAACAATGAAAATGTTGCAGTTCTGGTGAATATTTAAGTCCACTTTTTGGCATAATATAAGCCTTTTGAATTAACAAGGCTTTTTTTTTTTTTACAGAATTTATTTTATTTTATTTTATTTTCCCTATTGCCCTCCCCACCCCCTAGTACATGCCCTCATCCGTCTCGCCCCTCTGCCCCCCCACCCCCCATTGCCCTGTATCCACTGGCTATGCCTACACACATGTAACCAAGTCCTTCGCTTTCCCTTGATTCCACCCAAGAAATTC
>PVJN01036406.1:0-21509 GCA_004026805.1 Lasiurus borealis | reverse complement strand
CTGGTTTGCCTTGGCAAACCACTTGGTCCCAACATGAAATATGACAATCAATTTGACATTAAAGAGGTGCATGGGAACATTCAGTGGACTGAGAAATAACTATTCATAATACAACTACAAATAGTAATGTCTTATTATACACAAGCAGAAAGAATCACTAGTATTTTTTGAGGGTATTGCAGAACATTCAAAAGACTTGGCAACTACCTAAAAGTTTTAAAACTTTTCAGTGATCAAATATTCTCATTAATCATAATCCCACCCGAAAAGGTTATTTGTTTTTAAATGTTTTTGCTAAAAGCATGAATTAGCATTTGCTCCTCTATAGGCACCCCACTGTTGTTCATACAGAAGAAGCATGTGCCTGTCCTATACATGTACACATACAAATTCACACCCACAAAGGAGGTAAATGAGTGCTAATGACATAAATATTCTCCAGGTGATCTAACAGCATAGAAAATGGGGGTTTTGCTTTACTTTTCAATCATGGAGTCAGTGGGTGTATGAGGCAGGACACAGGAGGAAGATGATGAGTATATATCATGCAACATAGATACAGTAGCAGTATAACCAGCTTTGGAGGGCTGGTCTATTGGCCTGACAGTGACAAGTACTTTGTTGCCATGCAGGGGTCACATTGTTAAAACCTACATCTTGATTTTTCATGCCCCAGACAGAAGAGAAGTGAAGAAACATCATAGACTGTGCCTTCAAAGCCCAGGAAGGGAATACATATGTTACAACCATTGCTACTTTCTCTGAAACATGTGAACACAGTTCTCTGAGAACAAGTCTGGCTCCTTTCTGCAATGATGCTACTGGACGATGCCCAAAGAGGAGAAAAGATGCTACATCTTGCATAGCAGAAGCAAACAACAGGAGGACAAGTCAGGGTTGAAAGGTTGTGTGAATAAAAGAAAAAGACATCCATCAGTAAAATTACCCTAAATATGTCTAGTAGGTTTGGCTCAGTGGATAGAATGCCATTGAGTGGACTGAAAGGTGCCAGGTTCCATTCTTGTCAAGAGCACATGCCCACTTTGCAGGCTCGATGCCCAGAAGGAAGCAGCTGATCAATGATTCTCTCATCATTATTTCTAGCTCTCTCTTCCTGTCCTTTCCTCTCTGAAATCAATAAAAATATATATTTAAAAATTACTCAAAATCTGTTGAAGGAAGAAGGTGTGAATGGCAACCCTAAGAATGAACACTATGATCTCCAAGAGTATCACATCACACAAAAGCAACACACAAATATTTCCAACTAAATGCGTGCCTGTACTTAATTTGCTATTTCCTTGACCTAGAAGTGGCTGACACATTATTCGGCTAACACCATAACTGCCAAAGTGGCTGTGAACCTGAGTATCCTGATAGTAGACATTGAACTAATTTAAACTTGTGACCTAAAGCCAACAGATCCTAGGGTCTGAAAGGCATCATTCTTGGAAGTTGCCCACTCTACTTTTGCCCCTAACTGAAGAAAAATAACAATAAAAAACTGGATCTCAATTGGGCACACACATAGATCATAATACTTTTATTAACTAAATTATAAATGTTTGAGTAGAAACTTAACTGTAATATCCATTTAAAACTCAACGATATACTTTCTCTTATAGATGAAAGTCACTTGTTTAACCAACAAATTCTGTTTTCTTCTCTTGAATAGTGAGTGAGTCAAAGTCATGGTTCTTAAAAATAAGTCCATTCCTTTCACATCTTATTGATCTGTAAGTCAGAGTTCATCTCTTCAATTGATTTATCCTAAAAAAAATTAAAAATGAACATTTAGTTATAATATGTCTATTTTCTAAGCATTAACAAGTTGATTTATCTTAAAAATTTGGAATTGTTTCAGATATATAATACCTAAAAATAAAGTATTTAATCTTAGGTTTGCAAAGGTCACAGTTACAAGGCAGGCAGATCATTAGCCATTTTCATGGCATTAAGGGAAAGGGCAATGCTAAATGATAATAAGGATCAACCAAGTCTGATTACTTTCATTTGCTGGATTAGCTGAGGACAAAGCAAGGGATGCTGATTTTCTAAAGGAAAAGATACTGCTCATAGAATATAGAATACTATTTCATCTCATTCACTTTACATCTGTTTCATTCATTTAATGTAAGTGAAACAAAGATGTGATTAGGTATAAATAAAAGAGGAAATGGTCCCAAGGAGGGTACTTTGAACCACACACATTGACAAGGCAGACACACTGAGCATCATGCTGTTAGCTGTCAGCTCAATGATCCCATCAGACAGACATTTAAAATTAACCAACAAATTCTGTAAAGCTAAATATTAGCACAATTAAGGACATTTTAAAATCATTATTCATTTTACTACAGGCCCAGTGCACAAAATTTATTCATGGGGGGCAGAGGCCCCTCAGCCCAGTCTGCACCCACCCTAATCTGGGACTGCTGGCTTCTAACCACCTCTGCCTACTGTCCTGATCACTCCTAACCACCTCTGCCTACCTGCCTGGTTGCCCCTAATCATGCCTGCCTGCCAGCCTGATTTTCCCTTACTGGTCCTTGTCAACCTGATCGCCCCCTAACTGACTCCCTGCTGGCCTGATTGCGCCCTAACTGCCCCACTGCCTTGTCCTCCACAATGTGGCTTTGTCCAGAAGGATGTCCAGAATGACGTCTGGAAGGTCATTTGGCTGTCTGGTCGAATTAGCATATTACACTTTTATTAATATAGATGTGCTATGAACAAACAAAAACTGCTTTATCTTCCAATACAGGTGTTCAAAAAAGTCACTTCTTAAGAAAAATTAAAAAAGGAAGTGTGGTACTCAAGGTTCTTATAACTGGTTTTCTGACTATAGGGAAAAGAGGTTTCATTACTCTATTCAACTAAAAAAGAATGACTCCACCATAGAAAAGGGAAGAAGAAAAAATTAAAAATATAGGACACCAGAATGAAAACATGAGCAAACCATGCCATAGTTCCATGCACGAGTTCTTTGTTTAATACCATTTCTTTTATTCCTACTAACTATGGTATTTTTGAAGGGCTGTAATTAGTACAGTGGTACCTCAAGATATGAGTTTAATTCCTTCCTTAACTTTGCTCCTATATCAAGTTGCTCGTATCTCAAAGCAAATTTCCCCATTGAAATCAATTGAAATGCCGTTAATCCGTTCCAGCCCCCAAAATGCCACCCCAGTTGTTCTTGGTACGTGTTTTTGAATAAGAAAAATGTATTTATAAATGATAAATATTGTATAAAAACATAATAAAAGAGAATGTAAAGGAATAAACTGGTTTTATAAAGTGTATTTACCTACTCGTTACACTCTTCATGCTACACTTTATCCTTAAACTGAATGTAACTTAACTAATCTTCACTGAACTTAATTGCTACTGGTCTTTGCATTTTTGGCCCATATAAAAAAAACAAAAAAACAAAAACGTGTCCAACGAGGTTTGCCTCTTTTTTGGGGTGTTTTTTTTCCACGAAGTGTGACACCCTTTCCCACATTCCTAAGATCTCCTTTATCTCACTTGTAGAGATCTCCTCCACCTCTGACTCCTCCTCGAAACCAATTTCTTGGAGAACCTCCGCATGTTGCTGAGACTGCAACTCTTGTAACTCCTCCGTGGTGAGTTCCAGAGAGTGCTCCTCGACGAGCTCATTCATGTCACTCTCATCCACCTCCAGGCCCATGGATTTTCCCAGAGACACTATCTCCTCCTTCACTGGCACTTTGGGTTCGAATCCTTCAAAAGTCCTTTCAGCTATGGCCTCAGGCCACAGCTTCTTCCATGCAGAGGTCAAGGTCCTCATAACACCCAGCCAGGCCTGATCAATAATTCTGAGGCATATCACGATGTTAAAGTGGTTCTTCCAGAACTCTCGAAAGGTGAGGTTTGTGTTCTCCATCACCTCAAAGCAGTGCCGGAATAGGTGCCTGATGGACAGCTTTTTAAAATTAGAAATCACCTCCTGATCCATGGGCTGCAGGATAGGAGTGGTGTTGGGAGGTAGGTAGACAACCTTTATAACCTTGAACTCTTTGAGGAGATCATCTTCGAGGTTCGGTGGGTGAGCAGGAGCATTGTCGAGGACGAGGAGGTCTTGCATGGTTAGGTTGTTTTTCTGTAGATATTTCTTAACAGAAGGGCAGAAAACCAGGTTTGCCCACTCCACAAAGAACTGCCTGGTGACCCATGCCTTCGGGTTTGCCCTCCACATAACTTGCAGTTTATCTTTTAAAATCTTATGTGACTTAAAGACTCTGGGGTTTTCTGAATGGTATCCGAGCAGAGGCTTGATCTTGCAGTCGCCACTCACATTGGTGCACAGTGAGAGACTTAGCCTCTCCTTCATGGGTTTGCGGCCTGGCATCGCCTTCTCCTCTGCCATTATATAAGTCCTATTCGGCATCTTCTTCCAGAAAAGCCCTGTCTCGTCACAGTTGATGACTTGCTGGGGGTTATATCCTTTGGCTTCTATCAGTTTGGATAAAGTTTTGAGGTAATCCTCAGCTGTCTTCACATCCGAACTTGCTGCCTCACCATGCCTGATGATGGAGTGAATGCCGGACCTTTTCCTGAAGTTATCAAACCAGCCTCTACTGGCTTTTAAATGAGTCTTTCGATGCTTCTCCGTGGAAGTGCTCGGGCTCCACTCCAGCAAATCACCGTAAATCGCTCGCGCCTTCTCACATATGATGCCCTGTGTTAACATATCTCCTTTGAGCTGCTTATCTGTCCGTCACCCACACCATCAGAAGATTCTCCATCTTTTCATGGAGAGAGCTATGGAGCTTAGAAATTATTGTAACGCCTTTAGCTGGCATTATACCCTTCTTCGACTCCTTCTGTTTAAGCACAGTGCATATCTTTGAAGTACTATGCCCTTATTGCCTCACCAAGTCAGCCACTTGTACACCTTGCTCATATTTTTCTATGATTTCACGCTTTAATTCAATAGACATCATCCTCTTCTGAGCACTGACCTTTCCACTGGCTTTCTTCGGACCCATGGTTATAAAAAGAAATGTGATAAAGTATGTAAATGCACAAAAGATGCTTTGACAACGAGGTAAACAAGCACACTGACTGAGGTGTGGGAAACTATGAGATGCTCAAGTTGCAGTAAACTGGGTCGTGAGCAGCTGGCCGATCCACGCAATTACTCGTATCTCAAATGTTGCTCGTATTCCAAAGCAAAAACCGCTCGCTCGATGGCTGGTATCTCAAAAATCTCGTATGTTAGGGCACTCGTATCTCAAGGTACCACTGTATAATAAAATATGCATGTTTGTAATAAAGGCTATGACACAGAGCTAAAAAAGTGGGATCATTCTGTGGCTTCTTGTTGAACACAGACTACACACTGTTTTAAACTTAATCCACCTACAGACATTCAGTGTGATTTTACTCTTATGCAAACCTTAATTGAACTGTGGAATACAGCCTCTTGAGTTATTTCTGCACTTTTGATAGAAAGGTGAGCAGGTAGTCACAGACTTTAAAACAGTAAAATGGAATGTGAACTTTTTGCATGACCAAGTCATGACAGTAAATGCCAAATAAATGAACTTTTTGACAAGGTAAAAACACATTAAAATGTAAACAGAGCTAAATACTTATAGCATTTGATATCTCTGATCTCTTTAACAAGTGTGCATGTTTGAAATTTTAAATAAAAATTTTAAATTGTTAGCCCAAAAGGGCCCTACCACCCCCCCCCTCCCCCCAAAAAAAGAGCAAAATCTGGAGTGGCCAAACATTTTATTTATTTATTTATTTATTTATTTATTTATTTATTTATTTATAAAAGAGGACAGAGGAAAGTTGGTGTTTTGTTTTTAAATATGTTATTGTTGATCCCCAGAGAGAGACAGAAACATTAATGAATGAAAAAATATCCTCAATTGCTGCCTCCTACATGCTCCCCACTGGGGATTGGGCCTACAACAAGTCTGTGTCCTAAACAGGAATTGAACCAGTGACATCTTGGTTCCTGGTTCAAAGCTCATTCACTGAGCCACACCAGCCAGACTTTCTCTCCCTCTATCTAAGTCCTTTTCCTAAAAGTTAGATCCAAGTTCTTTTGTGGAAAACCAGAGATATTAAGCCTCCATGGCTTAAGTGCCACAAAATCACCAACACAAGCACAAAAGGAACACTGTCAAGATTATAAAGATTTGTGCCAGATTATCTACGTGTCACATAAAAACCATTTTACAGTCACTGCATCAGAAATGTGTTTTTAAAAGGCAGTAGCTTCTCTCTCCTGAGAGCAGTACAACTGGAGAACTGATGGGTGATACCTACAGCTTTTATATGACTAGTGATGCAATTTTAACAGAGTAGATTTAAGTTTTATAAATCAAGACATGTAAACCTTTGTGCTTTGACAGTGTCCCTTTTATTTAAAATGCCATATTTCCAAGAAACAATTTTATTTCTTTTCAATGTCCATATTTAACCAAACTATAATTATATGTGCATTTTATACTTACCATCATTCATATTCCTTTCAATTTTTTAAATGCCAAGAATTAGTAAGAAGCCAAGAAAGCAATTAGTAAGGTTCCACAATTAAAAGTCATCTATAATAATAAAAGCATAATATGCTAATTAGACCAGACAGCCAAACAACCTTTCAGACATTTTTCCAGATGACCTTCTGGACAAAGCCAGGGCTGCAAGGGCCAAGCCCCTTGCCGAAATTTCATGCATCGGGCCTCTAGTTTCTAAACAAGCAATGAAGAATTTATCATGCCAACTATTATCATGCCAACTATTCCACAGCTGTAAATAAAAATAAATTTTAATGCTTTTGATTACAATGCCTTTCTGTGGATCATACCTACAGCCTCCACAAAGGAAACAGTTAGTTGAGAATATAGATCTAAATTTAGAGAGAAAGAAAGTGAAATGTTTTGGTCTCACTCCATGGTGAGAGACTATATCTTCCTAAAATTTATAAACCAGAAATTATAAATAATTGAGATTCTTTTATAATGGGGGCAGTATAGCACTTCATCTTGGCGAATGTAAGAAAGCAGTAATCCCCCTGACCAATGTCACTTGCTAATGTGTGCAACTACTTGGGAGATATAGAGCACTGCATTTTTTTTTCAGAGGTGAGAACATTATAGCAAAACTTTTATTTCTTGAATAATATTAAAAATAAAAAGAGAGGTCAAGGTAGAAAAAAACAAAACACTAGATTTCCCCCAAGGATTAGATAATACATTCTAATTGCTTTGGGGACTAGTTGAAATTACGATCTGGTAATATATACAATTGGACATGATCACATACCATTAAGGGGTTCCTCTATAGCAGCAGTTTCAATCTGTGCGTCATGACCCACAGGTTGAGAACTGCTAACAGGGTCGCCTAGGACCATCGGAAAACACAAGTATTTACATTACAATTAATAACAGTAGCAAAATTATAGTTATAAGGTAGCAACGAAAATAATTCTATGGTTGGGGGTCACTACAACATGAGGAACTGTATTAAAGGGTTGCAGCATTAGAAAGGTTAGCATTTTGGACTATTTCAAATATCCTATATAATAAAGAACTAAAAGGCAAGTGGACATTATGACCTCACACCCTTGCACCCTCATGCTCTTGCACTGGGGCTGGGGAACCTGAGGCCAGGCCATGAGACCTGAGGTCATGCACCCCACCTGTCACTGAATTGGTTGATCTAAGACTGTGCTGGGGGACCTGAGGCCATGACCCTGCTTGGCGAGGCTTGACGGGGGACCTGAGGCTGCACCCTCTGCCTGGCACTGGGTTGGGGGATCTGAAGCTGTGTCCTTTGCCCTGTGGGGCTTGATGGTGTGGGGCCAGCCCAGTCTGGGTCTTGTGCAATTTTGAGGTGTAAGTGGGTAGGCAGGGTCTTAATTCTGGGTGGTATGGCATGCCCCAGACTTTGACAGGAGGGAGATTTTCATATACATTTTACTAATTTTCTTTAAACTCCCACAACTCTATTATAGAAAAAGAGCAAATAACAATATTAAAATATTTCCTCTCATTAATTCCCCTTTAAAATGCATGAATTTCATGCACTAGGCCATTAGTATTTATATAAAAATAGAATCTCTCAGTTTATCTCCTGAATTGTTTCCTTTTCTTGGAATTTTCTCAGATAGCTTAATAAGATAGCCAAGATAGAGTGAAAACAACAGTTCAGATTGGAGGAAGGAAAATCTTATAAAATGTAGGAAATAAATAATAATTCAGAACATACATTTAACCAATATTTACACTTATTTTATAAACTAATGACTTGGTGCATGAAATTCATGCACATTAAAAGGGGATTAATTAGAGAAAATAATTTACTATTGCTATAATATAAGTGTCAGAGATGAAAGAAAATTAGTAAAATGTATATAAAAACCTTCCTCCTATCAGGTTCTGGGCCACAACACGAGGACCAAGAGTCAAGTCCCCACCCACCCATGTGCACCTCAAAATCATGTGAGACCAAGACCCAGCTGGCCTTCCCCCACATTGGGCTAGATCCAGACCCAGCCAGTCCCACCCCTGTGAAGTCCTGCTGGGTAGGGGGCATAGCTTCAGGTCCCCTGTCCCAGCACCAGGACAGGGGACATGTCCTGAGGTCCCCCAGCCTAGACTGGGGTGGGGTATATGCCTTAAGGTCCTCCATCAAACTCTGCCAAGTGGGGGACACAGCCTGAGATCCCTAATCAAGCCCCACTGGGCAAGGGGGAGGGATGCAGTCTCAGATGCCCCAGCCCGGCACTGGGAGGGGGGCATAGCCTCAGGTCGCCCTATCAAGCCCTGCTGGGTGAGGGCATGGCCTGAATTTCCATGACCCAACACTGGGGGTGCACCTTGAGGTCCCCTGTCAAGCCCCACTGGGTGGGGGGCATGGCCTGAGATCCCCTGTCAAGCCCAGCCAGGCAGGGGCATGCAACCTCAGGTCCCCCAGCCCGGTGCTGTGGCAGGGGGCATGGCCTGAGGTCCCTTGTCAAGCCCCAGTGGGAAGGGAGTGAAGTCTGAGGTCCCCCATTGTGGTGCTGGGGTTGGGAGCATGGCCTGAAATCCTCTGTCAAGCCTCAACTAGCGGGGGATATGGCCTGAGGTTCCCCAGCCTGGTGCTGGGCTGGGGAAAGCAGCCTGAGATCACCTTACTCAGCACCAGAACAGGAAGCACACCTTCAGGGCCCCTGTCAAGCCTCACCAGGTTGGGGGTGTGGCCTCAGGTCCCTTGGCCTGGCACTGGGGTGGAAGGGAGTGCAGCCTGACATCCTCTGTCAACCCCTGCTGAGTGGGGGCTGTAGTCTGAGGTCCCCTGTCAAGCCCCACAGGGGCAGAGGAGGGCATAGCCTCAGGTCCCTGATGATTGCTCATTAAGGCTCCTTATGGAAACTTGGCCTCAGCTGTGGGTGCAGCCATCTTTGTGACTTAGAAATGGTCAATTAGCATATTCCCTCTTTATTAGATAGGATTATTGTTTTAAATAAAATCAATTTAATATAAATGTATCCATCATTTTAAGCCTGAAATACTGTTTTGTATATGCACATCAAATAAATCCAACAGGTGTGGCAATATATTAGAATCAGCTTTCCTTCAGCAGAGACAATGGTTATTATTCTTACATATAAACTTCCCAATACTGGGTATGAGAAGTATGCATTATCACAAGGAATTACTTATTCCATCCCATTGCTACTATATGTACAAATATAGGTTTTAAAATAGAAACAGATTCAATTATGCAAAGGTTATAAAATGACTTCAAAGTTCTCTTAATTTGATGTTACACTAAACATTCCACAAAAGAGTTCAATATCTCAGTTGTGACTCCTTAGTTGAAAACATCAAGTAATCAAACCCAATTCATTTAAGAATTTTTAACTTACCCTAGTAGGCTGTATAGTATTCGGCTTAGAATCTGCTAAAATTAAAAAGTAATAAAATGAATTTAATAAATGAAATAAATTAAGTCTATACTGGTACAGAGTTAAATTTTACGATAAAATATTCAGAGGCAATTTTCAAAATGGTGGTGGCATAAGTGGAAGGTACACTGACACTCTCCAAGGGCCAAACTGAAATTACACCTAAAATACAGAAACACCATCCTGAATAATCAACTGAAGTCTAGCTGGAGAGAACACTGATAACCAAGAATGGAAAGTGAAGACCATGTATATATATTGGTAGGAAGTGCAGATATGCAAAAGTGTGGGCAGGTTCCCAGCAGAAGCTCTGGAAGCATATCTCAGATGTGGGGGGTTCCCACTGAGAACCCAGGGTGTCTAAACTCCAAACTGGTATCCTTAGCCCAGGGCACCAGAACTGCATCCCCACATAACATCTGACTGTGAGAAATAGCAAGGTTTCTGTCTGCCAGTGAGAGATGGCTGGAAATGCAGGTACCCTCTTAAAAGGCTAATACACAAAATTTCATGTTCAGGCACTCACCATGGGATCCAGCAGAAGGAGGGCAGAATGGACTAGAGCTGTGTGAAGAGAATCCAGGATTGAGGTTTCTGGGGTTAGAGTTTGAGAGACAGCAACCACAGTTTCTTGGGATGAGTTATTCCCTCTCACTGCAGAGGGCCTTTTTCTCAAGCAAACCTTTACCATCTAGACAGTTTTTGCCTGGGGGTGGAGGGAGCAATTAACTTGTTGGAAAACCTCTCATCCACTTTGTGATCAATAGCCTGAGGCAAATGAAGACTGAATATGAATCATACTGCAATAGACTAGAGGATCCCAAGAATCAAATCAATGACTTGAAATATGAGGAAGCAAAAAGCACCCAACCAGAAGAGCAAAAAAATAAGAAACCAAAAATATGAAAATAGTATAAGGAGTCTCTGGGACAACTTCAAGTGTACCAGTATCTTTATTATGGGAGTGCCAGAAGAGACACCAAGATACAGAAAACCTCTTTGAAGAAATAATGATAGAAAACTTCTCCTACCTGGTGAAAGAAATAGACTTACAAGCCCAGGAATCACAGAGAACACAAAAAAAGAGGAATCCAAAGAGGACCACACCAAGACATATTATAATTAAAATGCCAAGGGCTAAAGAAAAAGAGTGAATCTCAAGAGCAGCAAGAGAAAAACAATCAGTTACCTACAAGGGAATACCCATATGACTGTCAGCTAATTTCTCAATAGAAACTATGCAGGCCAAAAGAAAGTGGTAAGAAATATTCAAAGTAATGAATAGCAAGGACTTACAATCAAGATTTCTCGACCCAGCAAAGCTATCCTATCTAATAAAAGAGAAACATGGAAATTGACTATCTCTGTCACACCCACAAGCCATGCCTATCTGCCAATCAGGAGAGAATCAACCTAACCAAGTGGCAGTTAATTTGTATATCCAGGCCCAGAGCGAAGACTGAAGACAGCATAGAAGGAAGCCAAATGCTGCAGAAGAGATCAAAGCTGTGAAGAAGCAAGCAAGCAAGCATGGCAAGGGAGAAGGGTGGAAGCAGGGAGGGGAGAAGGCAGGGAAGCAGATGGGGTGAGGGATAAGGGAGCAAAGCAGGTAGGGTGGGGAACAAGGGAGGGAAGCAGACAGGATGGGGGAGATAGATTCAGGAAGTTATTTCAGAAATCTTCCTGCAACAGCATCTAGTCTATATATAAAAAAACCCTAATATGCAAATAGAGTGAATGGTGGAATAACACAACAACCAGTAACTATGATGTGTGCTGATCACAAGGGAGCATGTGTGGAACATGGCAGGCATTGGCAGCAAGCAGAAAAGCATGGAATGTGGTGGGTGTTGGCTTTGGTGGGATGGTGGAACAGCAGTGTAGACTAAAGTGGGCACCAGTTACTATCATCAGGGTGAGCCTCTGATGGTTACTGAAATTTCTTTGCTCCTATGAGCCAAGGTCCTTCCCGGCTCTTGCACCTGCTGCTGGTGCCTGATGCAAGCCCCAATTGCTCAGTGGCATCAATGGCTGCAAGCAGTGGCTGCTGGCCAAAATTGCTTGTCAGGGCTTTTCTACCTTTCCTGCTCCTGAGGGGCCATATGGGCAACAGCTGCTGCTCCCACTTGCTGATGGCACTGGACCCACTCATACCCATTGCTGGTGCTGGCCCCAATCAGCCCACACCATCAGTGTGTGAGAGTGATGGCAGTGAGGACATGGCTGCCAACAGAAAAGGTTCCAGGGGCACTGTAGGAGAGGCCAGGCAGGGGCATGGAGGATGGTCTGAGACACGTCTCTGTGCCCACCATTGCACACAGTTCCTTTCCAGGTGCACAAATTTGTGCACTGAGCCCCTAGGCATTTAGAATGGAAGTTCAAATAAAGAGCTTCACAGATAAGAAAAACCTAGAGGAATTTATCACCACCAAACCAGTATTACATGAAATGTTGAAGGGTATTCTTTAAGAATAGAAAGAGGAAGAAAATATCCTATCTACTAAAAAGGGTAATATGCAAATAGACCATCACATCAACATACAAGATGGACACCCCCACGTGGTCAAAGATGGCCACCCCCATGCAGACACAATATGGCCACCATAAGATGGCCAGCAGGAGTGGGAAATTGGGAGGACCAGGCCTGCAGGGGAAGAGAGTTGGGGGCAATCAGGCCTGCAGGGGAGGGCAGTTAGGGGGGACCAGGCCAGCAATGTAGACCAGTTAGGGGTTACCGGGCCACCAGGGGAAGGCAGTTAGGGGCAACCAGACCTGTAAGGGAGGCAGTTGGGGGGGATCAGGCTTACAGGGGAGGACACTTGGGAGAGACCATGCGTGCGGGGGTGGGCAGTTAGGGGCAATTGGGCCATCAGGGGAGCAGTTAGGCCTCAATCAGGCTGGTAGCAGAGTGGTTAGGAGGTGATCAGGCTGGCAGGCAGAAGCAATTAGGGGCAATCAGACAGGCAGGAATGCGAGTGTTTGGGAGACAACAGTCCTGGATTGTGGGAGGGATGCCCAACTGCCTGTTTAGGGTGAGATCTGGCCTAAAGGGCAGTTGGGCATCCCTCAAGGAGTCCCAGATTGGAGACGGTGCAGGCTGGGCTGAGGGACCATCCTCCCCTCACCCCCGTGTATGAATTTCATGCACCAGACCTCTAGTGAACAATAAAATGGTAACAAATACATATCTATCAACAAATGAATCTAAAAATCAAAATAAATGAACAAGAAATAAAATGAACAGAATAAAGTGGAGAATAAAATAGAATCAGAGGCATGGAAATGGAACAGAGTGAGTATTCCCAAAGGAAAGGGGAGGTGTGAAGATATTTTTTAAAAAAAGATCTTATATGTATATATACATTACTTATGGACATAGAAAATAAGGTGGAAAAGATCTCGGGTGGGATGGGAACTGAGTGGAGGGAGTTATAGGAGAGGAAGGGGGACATCTGTAATAATCTCAAAAATAAAGTTTTAAAAAGAGATAGAAAAAAAACTGAGAAGTCACTCCTGTTCTATTCTAATCACATATAAATAATAGTTTCTGAGTTCTAATTCTGAGGCACAAGGAACATCGCATTTGCTGAGCCTATTCCAAAAAAAAAGGGATTTATAAAGGACAGTGATTCAAAGGGACATAGGTCAGCTCTGGTCCCTCTAATGTAAGAAAACCAAACAGCACAGAAGTTAATTTTGCCTGAGTTAATCCTCTCCAATAAGCAACTGACCTATGTACAGAAGAATGACTGTAATGTATCTATTGCCCTCAACAACAGCCACATCTACATTGTTTTTAAAACCACAAAGCCTTAAGCATTTCATATGAGCTCACTTGAAATGTTTTGATTTGTTCTTCTCTCCCTGAAAAACTTGACACATGACATAAATATAACTCTAGTTTGTGAATTTTCAGAAATACTTTTTCCATTGATACTAGACTCCCCTCTCCTCAACAATGAACAAGACAATATCACTGAAATGTTTATATCTTTCTCTGTCTAATTCCTGTCATTCTAATATATCTGAGATGTGGTCAAAAAATTTTTGCATTGAATTTTTTTTTTTTAGAGAGAGGATAGGAGAGAGATAGATACTTAGAAACATCAATGAGAGAAACATTAGTCAACTGCCTCCTGCACATCCCTACTAAGGATGTGCTGCAACCAAGGTACATGCTCTTGACTGGAATCTAACCAGGCTGATGCTTTATTTACTGTGCCAAACTGGTTAGGGCAAAACTTTTTTAACCTCTAGTAGGTTGATTTTTATCAAAACATAATCATAGTCCTTATTCTGGTAATGACTTTAAAAAAATTAACAAGTATGTAAATATCCTATGTAAATAACAAGACTAACATAATTGAGTTTATTGTAATCTTCTATATGTTCTCATGTTTTTATTGTTCCCAGCCCCTGATTTCATTTTATAATATTTAAATGCTTCCATTAAAAATATACAACACAGTTAAGATCAGAAAACAAAACAAAACAAAACAAAACAAAGCTTACTCCTTAAAGTTACTTGTAAGGTTACCACCTTAAATTTGGAAATAATGTAAATGATCAAAGTTAAACTTCTCATAGAAACATTAATTTAATATTAAAAAGATAGCTTAGATTTTTTTTTAACTATCTGAGGATTTATTACATTTAAGTTGGGACACATTTACTAGGCTTTTCAAAACAGAGCATCTGCAATGAGTAAAAGTTATTCTGGAAACATTTACGGTTTTTACTTCCTGTTTCAAATGCTCAAATTTGCAACCTTATTATTACACGTACTCAGTTTCACAGACTCTATAAGAAACACATCCATTTTTCTAGTCTACAGCAGCATCTACAGAGCAACATTCCTGTACCTTTGCTCTTCTTGCCCTTCAGAGTTGCCTATGAACTTTGGCATTAGGCAGGTTGATGTGAAAAGGTAATTTAGAATAGTCTCATTATGTCAATAAAATGGGTTAAATTTTTAATTTACATATGGAGTATTTAAGTATGATAGATTAAAAATAACCTGGTGACTTTTCATAATCTCCCTTTGCTTTTCATGTGAGAACAGTATGTTTGTAATTTTATGCTTTCATAGGCTTCTTAGGGATGTTGACAATGGAGAAGGGGGGAGATCAAGGTCAAGGGGGTGGCAGCTAGTCAATGCCTGTTTCCACATGAGTCAGCATCTCTGGACTTATTGGCAACTGTACTGCACATCCTTCCTTGTTAGACATGAAAGGCATTGGGGTATGGCAATAAAAGGAAGTGCAAACCAGATAATGAAGGGAAAAAATAACAAAGATCTGACCATCAGTGACTGACATCTAGTACTACATAATGCTGTATGGATACTGTAGCTCACATACTGTTCTCAGGCATTTCATAGGGAGCAACATAATCAGCAGTTCCATTTTCCAGAACTAGACAAATGGTGATTAGAAGGAGGATTCAACAAAAATAGTTAATGTATCAACATTCATAATGTGATACTTGTGATAGCTACCAAATGAATGCCATTCTGCTTTTAAGTCTTAGTTGTATTTTAAGAATTTATGAGGCACGAACTGAGAAAATTTCAGTGACAAACCACTTTGATTTTATAAACACATAAACTAAAGATAGGTAAATTTTAATTAAGGACTATTTTAATCCTACATAACAGAAACCTAACATGCTAAGTGTCAGGTCATTTGGTTGTCTGTTCAACTAATCAAAGAATGATTTGATAATAATATGCTAAGGCTGCTCAAACACTTGCTATGATGTGCACTGATTACAAGGGAACAGTCAACTGGTCAACCAGTAGCTATGATGTGCACCGACCACCAGAAGGCAGATGCTTGGACCGGTAGGCTATCTTACTGTTGGGGTCCAGCCAATCAGGACTGAGCAAGATGGGCCAGAAACACCCTGGAGCCTTCCTGCTGTTCCTCCCCAGCTTGCCAACCTCTGGCATACCTCCCCAGGCCCAATAATGCACTAGGGGGGTCTCTTGGCCTGGCCTGTGCCTTCTTGCAATCTGGGAACCCTCAGAGAGCTGGTTTCAGTTTAATCCTGCAGGCCAGGTGGAGGGACACCACTGGTGCATGAATTCATGCACCAGACCTCTAGTTGTTTAGTAAGCATTAATTAAAAGGAGACAAAGAATATATAACAATTCAACTCCATGATCATTCATCAAAAGCTGAAGTTCAAAAACAAAGATAAAATTTCTTTGAATGTACTATGCAAGTCATATGAAAATTTATTTCAATTTGTTCAATTCAAAAAGTATTAGAATTTAACAATTCAACGTTTGTATGCATTTTTAGAAATACAAAGTTTACCTAATGCAACACAGAAAGACTAAGTTGTTTTGTTTTTTTTAATATATTTTATTGATTTTTCACAGAGAGGAAGGGAGAGGGATAGAAAGCCAGAAACATCAATGAGAGAGAGACATCAATCAACCACCTCCTGCACGCCCCCTACTGAGGATGCACCTACAACCAATGTACATGCTCTTGACTGGAATCGAACCTGGGACTCTAGTCTGCAGGCCGATGTTCTATCCACTGAGCCAAACCGGTTTTGGCAAGACTAAGATTTTATGAATTTGTAACTTTGGATTATTTTGATAAATGTTTAAGAGCTTGCTTTCCTTCGTAATATAAAAAAGAGTTTTTTAAGGTTGACTAATAACCAGATTGGAGGGAACATCTTTAGGCATTCACTATTCAAAGCAGCTATCTTTATGTATATATTAAAAATAACTTATACAGTCTGGCTGCTGTGGCTCAGTGATTGAGATTCAACTTATGAACCAGGAGGTCACAGTTTTATTCCTGGTCAGGGCACATGCCCAAGTTGCAGGCTCAACCCCCAGTAGGGGGCATCCAGGAGGCAGCCTATCAATGATTCTTACTCATAATTGATGTTTCCATCTCTGTCTCTCTGTCTCTTCCTCTCTAAAATAAATAAAAATATAATTTAAAAAATAACATACAAAAGCCTGACAACTGATACTTGGCAGATTAAATGCAAAGTTTAGAAATAATAAATTGATTTCACACTTAGTAACAATTGATTTTAAAAATAACAAAAGCTTACTTTTAAAACACAATGTTTTTATTATGGTGTAATGACTTTCACTAAAAGTGTTTCAAAGTCAAGTATCAGAGGATACTTCTTAGCAAAAATGACAGATTTTGAATTTTAATTCCTGTGCACTTCTGAGTATCAAGGCCCATAACCAGTCCAGTCTGCAAGAAGAGCAAGTGAGAAGTAGGTCCCTGTGAAAGAGCTCTATCTCACAAACAATGACCAATTAAAAATCCTCTTCTAGACCAGATTCAAGATGGCGGCTGGTGGGACAGCAGGCTCAACATAGTGAGTGAGAGTTTAAAGGAGAGTGTGTGAATATGCAGGGAGTGTCTATATTTGTGAGTGAGGGACAGTTATATTCCACAGGACTATTGGGGACTGCAGACCAGCCTCCCATGGCCAGGCAGCCTCTACTGCTGCTAAAATCTCTCATGGAGTGGTCAGCTTTATTACAAAGATGGCATTATCTTGAATAGGATAGTGGCTGTGATTGGAAGCCCAGGCTTACCTTCAACCAGGGAGACCTCAGATTCCTCCTAGGACTCTACAACCACAACATTCAGGGACTAGCAGCCTTAGCTGCAGACCCATGAACATTGAGACTCCAGGCTCCTGGGCCATGGATGCCTGAAGAGTTTTTCTAGGGGCAGACAAGGTGGCTACTGTATATGAGGTCAGATCTTGTGCCTTCTCACAGATCAGATAGAAGGAACAGCTTAATTGAATAACACCCCCACAGAATTGGCAAATTAAACACACCTGGTGAGGCAATAAGTCCATGGAAAGGTCAGATATCACCTGGAGAGAGTCAATGCAGAAGAGAGTGAGCTATAGATACCCTGACAGGAGCAAACACAGGAAACAAAGAAACAACTCACATGCAAAAGGAAAGAAGGAATCACCAAAAAAGGGAGTATACAAAATGGAGGCAAGCAATTTGTCAGAAAAAGAATTCAGAGCAATGGTCAAAAGGACACGGAAAAGGATGGAAGACATATTCAACAATATGTGTAAGAATCAAGAGGAAATGAAGAAGAACCAAGAAGAAATGAAGAATGACATCATGCAATAAAAATACAATAGAAAGCATCAATACTAGACTAGAAGAAATGGAGGGCCACAGCAGTGAGGTGGAAATAAGGTAGGAAAAAATACCCAAGCAAAACAGAAGAGACTAAGGGAACTTTGGGAAAACACTAAACAAAACCACATTCACATAATAGAGATAACCAGAAGAAAAAGAAATTAAGCAAGGAAAAGAAAATCTATTTGAAGAAAAAAATGACAGAAAGCTTCCCTGAAATTGGGAAGAAAAAACACACAATTCCAAGAAGCCCAGAGTCCCAAACAAGATGAACCCCAAAAGACCAGCAGCAAAACATATTATAACTAAACTAGAGGCACTGTGCATGAAATTTGTACATGAGGGAGAGGGGTGTCTGTCATCCCAGCATGCAACCTCTCCAATCTGGAATGCCTTAAGAGATTTTTGACTGCTGATTTAGGCGCAATTCTGGTGGGATTGTCAATAGGACATCCCTCTCACAATCCAGGACTGCTGGCTCCCAACCACTCACCTGCCTCCCTGCCAGATTGCCCCTAACCACTTCTACCTGCTAGTATGATCCCCCTCTAACTCCTTCCCTGCCAGACTGATCAACACTAACTGCTCTCCTGTCAGTCCAATTATCCCTAACTGCTGTCTCTTGCTAACCTGGTCCCCTACAACTAGCTTCCTCTTCAGGCCTGGTCTGTCCCAACTGCTCTCCCCTGCAGACCTGGTCACTCTCAACTGCCTTCCTCTGTCACCTGGTCACCCCAAAATGCCCTCACCTGCTAGTCATCTTGTGGTGGCCATCTTGTGTCCACATAGGGGTGGCCATCTTGTGTGTTGGAGTGATGGTCAATTTGCATATTATGTTTTTATTATATAAGATTGAGAAATACCAATTACAAGGTACGAATCTTAAAGGCTGCCAGGGAGAGACAGGAAGTTACCTACAAGGGGTCAGCCATCACACTATCAACTGACATCTCAACAGAAACACATCAAGCCAGAAGGAAATGGGGTGAAATACACAAAGTCATGCAAAGTAAGGATCTGAATCTAAGAATACTTTCCCCAGCAAGGCTATCAATCAAAGTTGAGGGTGAAATCAGTAGCTTCACAGACAAAAAAAGAATTGAGGAAATTTATTACCACTAAAACAAAAATGCAATAGCTGCTAAAGCAACTGTTGTAAAAAGAAGAAATAGTAAGGAAAGGAAGAACATAGGAATAAAGAACAAAAAAGGCAACAGACAACTACGTATCAATAATAACTTTAAATGTAAATGTATTAAATGCCTCAATCAAAAAGACATAGGGTAGCTGAGTGGATAAGAAAACATGACCCATATATCTGCTGTCTAAGAAGACCCACCTCAGAATAAAGGACTCACACAGACTGATGGTGAAGGGTTGAAAAAGTTTTTTCAGGCTAATGGAAATAAAAAAAAAAAAATCTGGGGTAGCAATACTTATATCTGACAAATTAGACCTCAAAGTGAAGACTATACCAAGAAATAAGGAAGACCATTTCATAATACTAAAAGGAGTAATTCAACAAGAAGATAAAACCCTAGTAAACATATGTGCACCCAATATAGGAGCACACAACTACATTAAAAAAAATTCTGGGAGATATCAAGGAAGAGATCAACAGCAATACAGTCATAGTAGTGGACTTTAATACCCCACTAACACCACTGGTTAAATCCTATAAACAAAAAATCAGCAAAGAAATATCAATCATAAATGACTCACTAGATCAGGTGAAATTGATGACATCTCCAGAACAATTCACCCCAAAGCCACAGAATATATGTTTTTATCAAGTACACATGGAACATTTAAAAAGATAGACCACATATTGGAACACAGGCAAAGTCTCTTCAAATTTAAAAAGCTGTAAATCATATCAAGCATCTTCTCAGATCACAATGGCATAAAACTAGAAATCAACTACAATAAAATTATGAAAAAAATAAACACCTGGAGGTTAAACAGCACGCTATTAAACAATGATTGGGTTACCAAAGAGATCAATGAAGACATAAAAAGCATCATGGCAACAAATAAAAATGAATATACAACAATCCAAGATCTATGGGACACAGTGAAAGCAGTCTTGAGAGGGAAGTTCATAGCTCTATAGACCTTCCTCAAAAAAAGAAGAAGAAATAATAATGAATTATCTAACCCTACAACTTAATGACTTAGAAAGAGAGAAGTAGGAAAAGCCCACCATAAGGAGAAGGAAGGAAATAATAAAGATCAAAGCAGAAATAAACAACATAGAGACAAACAAACAAAAAAACCCAAGAGCTGGATCTCTGGAAGGATAAACAAGATTGATGAACTTCTAGTCAGTCTCACCAAGAATCAAAGAGAGAGGAACCAAATAAACATAATTGGAAATGAAAGAGTTGAAGTAACAACCAATTCCACAGAAATAGAAAGGCTTATGAAAAAATACTTTGAGCAACTCTGTTCCAACGAACTGGACATATTCTTAGAAAAATACAAGCTCCAAAAACTCAATTGGGAAGAATGAAAAAACCTGAAAAGCTAATAACCATTGAAGAAATTGAAGCAATGATAAAAATCTTTCAGCAAAGAAAAGCCCTAGTCTGTATGGCTTTACAAGGGGAGTTCTACCAAGCATTCATGGAACTAAAACCTATCCTCCTCATATTATTAAAAAATATTCAACAGTAGGCCACACTTCCAAGGTGTATGAATCCAGGATTACACTAATTCCAAAACCAGATAAAGACAACACCAAAAAAGAAAAAATGAATACAGGCCAATATCCTTGATGAACATAGATGCTAAAATTCTCAACAAAATTCTAGCAAATCAGATCCAGCATTACATTAGAAATATCATACACCATAACCAAGTGTGATTTATTCTGGAGATACAAGGATGGGACAATATCTGGAAATCACTAAATGTGATAAAACACATAAACAAATTGAGAGACAAAACATCACATAACCTATCAATCCATGCAGAAAAAGCAATTGACAAAATCTAATACCCTTTCTTGATAAAATATGTCAGCCAAAGATGGGATAGAAGGGTTATACCTCAGCATAACAAAACCTTATATGACAAACCTACAGCCAACATCATACTCAATGGGAAAATCTAAACTCACATCTCCTAAGAATGGAAACAAGACAGGGATGATCACTTTCACAACTTCTGTTCAACATAGTACTAAAAGTGCTAGCCATAGCAATCAGACAAGAAGAAGAAATAAAATGCATCCAAATTGGAAAAGTAGAAGTACAACTATCCTATCAAAGATTATATGATACTGTACATATAAAACCCTAAAGACTCCATGAGGCTGGAGCCAAGATGGCGGCATAGATAAACACCTACACTACTGCCTCGCACAACAATTTCAAAACTACAACTAAAAGACAGAACAGACATCATCCAGAA
>PVJN01036405.1:0-21517 GCA_004026805.1 Lasiurus borealis | reverse complement strand
CCCTTTCAGGCCTGATCTTCCCGAAACTATCCTCCCCTGTAGGCCTGATCCCCCTATAACCCTCCTCTGCAGGCCTGGGTCCCTCCCAACTGCCCTTCCTTGCTGGCCTGATCTCCCCCAACTGCCCACAACTGCCCTCCCCTGCCAACCATCTTGTGGTGGCCATCTTGTGTCCACATGGGGGCAGCCATCTTTGACTACATGGGGCTGCCATCTTGCATTTTGGAGTGACAGTCAATTTGTATATTACTCTTTTATTAGATAGGGTGGCTAGGATAATATAGGCTTGTGTGATCTTCAAAGCCCACATTGCCAACTGCCCACCATGGCCACAGAAATGTTTTAATAAAGCTTTTTGTAACCAAATGAATTGTCTTGCTTCCTAGAGTAATCAAGTCAAAGCAATTACATTTAAAGGACATCTGCCAAAAATAACGAGCTTCATTTCTGAGTGGTTGATAATTACGCCATTGCTTCCAGTAATAGTCAGACAAACTGTCTTTGGAGATTTCTTCTAGTTCTGAACAATCAGATCAAATCATCCATGAAGAAGAGATTTCCCTCATATTCTCAATGGCCTGAATGGCAGTCATTCAAGAGCATTCACACCATTAGCTTATGAATTAAAAATAAGGAGGAACACATAATGTGACTTCAAGGTCACAATCTGGCCTGCATCTAACCCTCTCACATTGTTTGTTTACCACACTACTTCCTCCTTCCTTTTACCAGGTGTGCTTCATCCTAAAGACACAACTTATATTTTGTCATACCCTTTGGAGTTTTCCCATTGCTCCACTACTCCAGCCACTTTCAATGTCAGAGAGAATGTCCCACGTCTTTCCTAAGCCCTATTCTCATTTGAAAGCTGCATGATAATTTTCTTTTTGTGAAACTGTCCCTAAATCTTCACCTTCCCACCTTCTCTTTTCTTTGCCTACTCAAGCATTTATGTGGTGTCTATACTATTTCTTGGCACCAGCCATAGACTGCCTTGTACAGTTAATTATATTTCATATATGTGTCCTAGTTTCCTAGTGATATTGTAAGACCTTCAAGGGCTTTGCATTTCTGGGTCTTCGCCCAGATTCCTTCATCTGCTAGGTGTTTAATAAATGCTTGATGTAATGGATCATCATAATAATGGCACGAGTGGAAATATCCAGTCTTCAGACAATAAGTAAGAATCCTAGCCCTTCTTCAAAGGCTCCTTAAGTGGTCTCTGAAATGAGACATTGAGAAGTTCCAGCTGTTCATTCATGTCCACGTTCTCCATGCAGAGGCAAGACAAATTACACTATGACATCCGTCTGGCTGACAACACTTACAAAACATCATTGCAATTAAGCCACAAAGCATTTCCAGAGATGTGAAAATATAGCAAATATGCTCCCTAAATAGATAAAATACCAAGGAAGAACATCAACCACTTATTTATGGTGATGAAAGTCACAAATAAAAGTTCCAAGTGTGAATACTGAGTGCCTACTGTGTGTCAGGCTCTGTGCTAGGTGCTCCACACACAGGGCCTCTAATCCTCACACCAGCCCTGCAAGGTAGGATCCGTATTTCCATTTATAGCCGAGGGAAAAAGTGCAAGAGATGACTCAGCCGACTCAAGGTCACTCCACCAAGGAGAGGCTCATGGAGCTCTTCAGTTCAGGTTTGTGATGTTCTCTCCTCTTTAGTTTGCTTCCTCCTCCTGCCTTGTGCGTTGTCCCAGGGGATGCTTCATGTTTTTGTTTGCTCCCAGGCAGCAAAGATATGAGAAATGGACTAGATGTCACAAAATGATAAGAAGCATCACCGTCTTCTAGATAAAAGTTTTGCTGGTGAAGAAACTGAGGCACATGGATTTACAGAACATGCTTAAATTTACACAGTGCATAAACCCTAATTCAAACCAAATCTGGGGGAGCTCCAATGCCTTTATTCTTTCCATTACCTAACCCTGACTAGCTGATGACCTCATGAAGAGAGATCCGATACTGGTGGCCACTGAGTTGCTACCATCAGCATCCTCTGAGCCTTCATGCTACTGCCACCTTAGAACTGATGCCGTGGACACCCTGTCCTTTTTGGGAATTTGCCAGGTCAGATATCTGAGCAAATGAAGTCTGACCTTGAGGATATAACTTCTTATATTTCAAAGTAAAAAAAGAAAGCTCTATATATTAAAACATAAATAATAATGGCAAAAGTTAATATTTTATATAATTTGAAGGCACAACATTATAAGCTAAAGTTAATAAAATTCAGAAGTTAATAAATATCAAATTCCTATAACATTCTTTCAAAAAGATGCTTTACGTTAGAAGAGGCTAAAGGCTTTCTTATGATTAAAATAAAACCAAGACCTGGCACAGACACTTTAGAAACCAGTTTTTAGGACAATAGCTAGCAAAGTTTAAAACGCATTGTCTTTTGACCTTGTTAGTATACCTCCAGGAACTCATTCTCTGGAACAATGTGCCAAGTATACAAAGACATTATGTTTGCATATATTCTATGCAATGTTATTTGGCTAACAAAAAACCTAGAAACAACATAAATGCCTGTTGATAGAAGATAAATTAAATAAATTAGGGTACTTATATATAATGGAATATTTTGCAGTAGTTAACATAAAGGAGATAAGTCTTTATGTGCTACTATGAAAAGAGCATCAAGACATGAATCAGTTATCTACTGTCAAAATAATATTGCTTAACAAATATTAGTTTCAGTGGCCATATGACAAGAGTTCATTCCCCAAGTATCTGGGGTCAAATAGAAGTGTGGGGGAGGTAGCTAGAAGTCTTCGCTGATCTCAGTTGAGTTCCTTTGTATGAGCAATGGTCCTAACCCTATGTGAACAGACCATCCTGTCTGATGCAACCTTAGATGTGTTATTGGTATTCAGTGATAGTTACACAATTTAATGCCTTCCACATGTATTCGTACCACATGCATGTGTCAGATGTCCAGAAGTCACACAATTAATGGCTTCTCCCTTTCACTGGGTTCTTCTACAATAAAAATACTAACTTTAGATTTTAAATGTGGAAATCAATTTAAATGTAAAATTTATTCTTGAGTGTTGATGAATTATTGAATGCTTGGGAAGGACCAAAAATTCAAAAGGTCAAATTAAGTAAACAAATATTATTTATAGATTTTCTTTTAGTAGAGTAAAAAACAATTCAAGAAATTATGATTGACAAAATGAAAGTATTTTGAATAAGTATTTGAATAAATATTTAAAAGCCTGTTATGTACCAGATACTGTTGTAGACTGGAAAAAATCACAGTAGAAATAAAAAATGCCTGTCTCATGGAGTTCACATTTTCCTGGGTGAAAACAGACAATAAACAAGAAACTAAATACATAGCTAAAGTAATTTCAGACAGTAATACGTGCTGTAAATAAAATTAATCAGGGTAATAGGATGGACAGATCATGGGCAGAGGTGAGGCCATGATCTGAGACAAGATGGTCAGAGAAGGCCTCTGTGGAGAGATCACATTTGCTGTGAGACCAGAAGAACCATGTGAAGATTTTGGCAAAATGAGAACAGGTGATGAACAGGCTGAGAATTTGGTAAGTTATAAAAATAGACCAAGAACAGTAAATGAAGGGGTCGTACTATGAAAGGGGGTCAGAGAGATAGAAGAGGCGAGGCATGTGAAGTCTGGGAAGTCATCTGTTTGACTGTGTTTGTTACTGGAAAGGTTTTAGCCATATATAACCACATCTGCATCTTCCACTATTGAAATAGTGGAGCAGAGCAAACCAAAACAGAAGTAGACTTTTGGCACATGTACTGAAGATATCACTGTTGTTCTTTATTTTTAATAACTTTATTACTGAAGTACATGTTTTCTGAAATTAATAATAAAAATTGTTATTGAGTACTTACTATGTGCTAGGTACTACACCAGGGGTTTTACATATTTTAACTTCAATGCTCAGCTTATGCGGTCATATTAAATTCTCTAAAATATCCTGCAATAAGGGAAAGAAAGCAGTGCTGAAAGGTGTCTCCAGCTACACACACACACACACACACACACACACCAAGATCCCCATGTGACCTACCTTTCAATGGCCAAAGACATGAAGGCTCCTAAATATTCTTGGAGGAGCATCCCCAGGAGAAACAAGCTTGCCCACTCTGCCACATCAAGTTTCCCCTGACGACAAAGTCAGCCATGAAGAAGACAGAAGACAACAATATATTTGTGTTCACTGTGGTTGTCAAGGCCAATGAGCACCAGATCAAACAGGCAGTGAAGGAGCTCTATGACATTCACGTGGCAGAGGTTATATCCTGCTCAGGCATGATGAAAAGAAGAAGGCATATGTTCGACTGCCTTCTGATTATGATGCTTTGGATGTTGCCAATAAAATTGGGATCATCTAAAATGAGTCTAGTTGGCTAATTCTAAATATAAAAATTTTACACTGTAAAAAAATGTACTGCAATATTTCATTTATCTTGTTTTACAAACAATGAAACAGAACTCAGTTGGAATAACTCACCAGAAGTACATTGCTATTAAAGTGCCTAAACTGGTACTCAAGTTTAGACTCTTCAGTCCACAGACTCTGTTCATTCTTCTTCATGATCTTGATGCCAAATCTACTATTATCTCATCTATTTGGCCAAATTCCTAGTATGATCTCAAAACCAATCAATTCTCAATCATACAATTTAGCTATGTTAGATAGAAAGGCTATGACTATTTAAGAACAACTAGCAATATTGGAGCATCTCAGTGTACTGTGATATGCACTTACAAATATCTTCACAACTGAATGGGCTTTGAGAAACAGAACTGACATTGAAACCATAACACAGAGAAGGCTGGTAGAATCTTGTGGCCCGAACCCAACTGGATCAGTTATCTACTAAGGTGAAAATATAACATTCTCCATAGGATTTAAATGAGACTTACAGCCTCAAAATATAGCATTCAAAACATGGAGAACATAATCAAAAATTACTCAACACACAAAAGGACAGGAAAATCACATCTCACCTGGGAAAAGACCATCAGCTTCCAATGACAACATAACACAAATGTCAGAATTATCTGACAAAGACTTTAAAGAAATTCTGTAATTAGGAGCACTTCTATATATTATTTTAATATAATACTACTCTAAGGCTAAATATGAAAATATAAATAGTAATATATTTATATTTTATAAGTTAAAATATAAATATATTACTAAGTTTTGGAATCTTTAAACTTGATTAAACATGTTGGGATGGCAGAGAAAAGGGAGTATCTAGAAAGAGTATGGTTCTAGGCTTAACTAGCATCTCAACTCTGCTAGTCCTAGCTACTTAATCACGAACAATTCTTATCTCTAGTTTCCTCATCTTAAAGTGAAAAATAATAGTGCTTAACAGACAGACTTCCTGTAGACATAGAGGTCATATGGATAAGTGGTGACTGACATGTAGGATGGTAGCATTAATCTTCCTCTTCTCTCTTTCCTCCCTACATTATGGCTACAATTCTGACCTTGAAATGGTAAAAATTTTTTCTTATTCTCAAAAAGAGCAGTAATCTTTGGAGTCCGTTTCTCCATTTTTCATACTAAGAACAGTAAAAAAGGAAATAAAATGTATTTTTTAATCTTGGTGCTCATTTCTCTGGGGTGCTGGTTTACATAAGGCCTGAGAGAGCGGAGAGGAGGCCAGCAGAAACCTTTGTACATGTTGGGTGCCTAACCACACTTCCAGATTAGCTCCTCAGTTGATTTATGTGTTTAACCTTTGGATTTGGATTCAGTGTGTGGAAAAATGTCAGACGTGTTGCTTTGAGACGGATTTAGATTTTTAATATTAAGGTTGGAAAAGTTGAGTGAAGAAAGGCGTTGCCCTTTGCACCAACCTGATGAAGTGACAGTTGGTCATAGGAATTCAGAGCCAGGAGAAGCCGGGGGAGGTGTCCAGGTCAGTGCCATCATTTTGCACTGGTGGGAACTGAGGCTAAAGAGGGGATATCATTTTCATGACTTGGAAAAAAAATTATTTATATAAATAACTTCTTAAAAGTGCCATTTCCCATAAAAACATTTAACATACTCAAGAATGAGGTCAGGGAATGTGTCTTGTTTTCCGTTGCACCCCCAGCTCCTAGAAGACTTCCTGGAACACTTAATGGGTTCTCAATAAATATTTGTTGAATAACTGTAAAAATGTTTAGCTCCCAGAGATAAGTACTGTGTGCTTTGTGATCCTTTAAAAAAATATCCAAGTAGAAAAATTTTAAAAGTTCCCTTTTTAGTTCATACATACAATTCATTCCCATAAAAAGATCACTATTGAAAAGGTAATACCTTAATCAATAAAAAAAAAATAAAATAAATGCCTTAATGTCTTTACAAAAAAAAAAAAACAAATAAAAGAAAAGAAAGAAAAAAGGAATCTGCACTCTCATGGAGGATGTCTCAGCTTAGTTCCGTGCCCTCTATCCCAACTTCTATGCCTCCACCTCCTTTGGTCCTGCGCTGACTTCCCCATACAGCATGGACCCATGGACAACTACAGCTGTGCCTTTCCTGTTTAGTGGAACTACCTTCATGCTGGAACAGAGTGTTGGGAGCAGGCTTTGTAACTATCCTTTCATCATTGATATAAAAGTTCTTGCCTCTATGAAATTTCATAGTGCAATCTTGTTTCATTTGGACCCAAAACACCATTTTGGACCCATACCATTGATTGGTCTCTTTCTAATGAGGAAATTAGGTATATGCTTCAGTTTAAGTAGAGTCATCCAGACTTTTGTTGGTATGGTAACTATATATTTAGTGCTTCCCATTTTTTTTGCTTCTAGAGACATTTCTTGGATACCACTGCATCCTGTTTGCCCATTAAAGGCATGGATAGAGCAGGTGGGCCAGGGGATATTCAACCCTTGTCACCGAGCTACTGAAAGCTCGAGAGTCACTGGCTTGTGGTCTGTGACTCCTCATGTAGGAACAACATTATCCACATGTGTGAGGGACTCTCACATTCATAACTGTTTGGACACTTGGGAGACGTTTCGAATTAGCATTACTGTTACGTTATCTGCACCAATAGAAATACCTTCCTTCTATTGCTGTGATTGTTCCCTTCCCTTTCTCTTAAATACCCATTATCTTTGTCTCCTGATGTGAACACTATCTGGGTTTCTGCCTGAATCACTGTGTCCTAAATAATTAGTTATTGGTACAATAGCTCTATATTTAGTCATTTCAAATAAATGCTTATTGTTTCTCTCACTTTTTACTTTTAGGTTAACTCATGCTACCCCTCTACTGCCATAGTTACTCTTTCAAAGTTATTTTTTCAAAAGAGCAATCACATGTTAAAACTCCTCCATGACTATCGCTGACCTACCAGAACCTTCACTGTGACACTTGAAGTCTTTGCTAACTAATTGTAAGCATAGACCATCTTGAAAAGAGTTCCAATAAGTACATTTTCTTCAATTTCAGTCATGTTTACCTGTCTATTAGAATAGTACCAGACACTGGCTCAACTATGTTGCCACCGATCCCCCCTTATTGAGGGCTCAGAAATAACACTGCCTGTTATGAACTGAAATGGCTCAGAGCTCATGACAGGCAGCGAAGGGGATATGCCCAAGCTCTAAGGTGGTGAGTTGCCCCTTTACCAGATATAGAAACACCTGAAGGCAAGCTGTCACCACAAAAGGTCCATTGGATATATAGCTGGAAGGCCTGGATTTTCCATCTGGCAGTCATGCCATTAACTTGCTATGCACCTGTGGTCAGTCACTTCAAACCTCTAATTTCCCCCTCTGTAAAATGCAAAAGTTGGAATTAGTGGCTCTTTAAGGTATAGCCATATGAGTTTATAAATCTACTAGATGCCTGGTACACAAAATTCGTACACAGGTGGGGTCCCTAGGTCTAGCCAATCAGGGCCAGGCCAACTGGGGTCAGAGTGAGGGTTCCTCTGGGTGAAGGGCCTTTGGTGGTTTGCAGGCAAGCAATGGCCCCCGGCAATCCAAGTGGAGGCCCTAGTATCTAGGATTTATTTATCTTCTATAATTGAAACTTTGTAGCCTTAAATGGAAGCTTGGGCCCACTAGGGTGTATAGAAAGCTTGGCTTCCTCCATTGCTATGGAAACCCAAGCTTCTCTCCTGCTCTCTCCATGACCACAGCCATCTTGGTTGGGGTTAATTTACATACTTGTTTTTGATTGGCCAGTGGATGTGGCCGGTGGGTGTGGCTAGTGGGTATAGCCGAGTGATTGTTAATTTGCATATTACTCTTTTATTAGATAGGCTGATTCTGGGGTAAGTAGAAAAAGAAAAAAGGGAGTGAAAAAGGTAATTTACCTTTGTTTTCCCATGTATGGACTGGAGTAATGGATGATGCTTTCTCTGTGCTCATTTGTTCAATAAATATTTATCCTTTATCTTCTATGAACAATATCTGAGACTGGAACCTTGACCTGAGAACTGGACTTAAACTAAACTACACCAATGTGCAGAAATGGCTTTTATACTGATTTGCACTGCACAACTTAATTGCTTTCAGACAAATGCCCTACTGAGCCTAGATATCTGTTTTCCTTAGAGAATATGTCATATTTTAAACTCTAAATGTCTCCCACATTATGCATTAAAGCCTGCAATAAAAGAAAAAAGGTCCCAAACTGCCACCTTGAAATCTAACATTTGGATGAAATAATTTTAATTCATGAATTCATCAGAATTGCCATCAAAATGATTGAAAGCAGGAAAAAAAATTCTAGGAGAACTGGACCTTTAAGAACTGATTTTTTGTTGGCAGAGGAAACATGTCTACTATAATGGGACAATTTAAATGCATAACTGTTAAAACAAATTCTTTAAACTATTCCCTGCATGTCCCAACATTCATCATGTTGACTAGCAAGACATCAATTTTTCATAAAATACTGTATAACTGAAAAGGAGACATTTAAAGGAGAGAAAAAAATTGAATTCATTGTTTCAGCTCAGGCTCTGACTACTCCGGCATTCTATAGGGTGATTAACTGATTGTAAGAAGGAAAGAAGCAGTGGCACTTCACAGAGCTCTACAGATTGAGTTCTCACTTCTGTTTTACTTTTCTCTTTCCTTAAGCACCTTGATTTTTCCCTCCCTGAGGCACTGCATACATGACAAGAAGAATGAGTTGGCTGCATGAAAAAGTCTGTATTATTGTGCTTTCACTTCAACCTCAACAAATACCAGTGTTGGCAGCCCACATATGGAAAAAGGGTTTAGAACAGGGCACAAGTCTATTTTGTTGAAATTTAATACCCATCATGCATTTTATCTTGTCAAAGGGAAAAAAAGGTTAAGGATATAACATTTAAAAAACATATATTTCAAGGACCATGCCTAATATTTTAATTATCATGGGAGCTGGGGTTTTGTGTTTTTTTAAATGGTGCACTCCAATGTCTTAATTTTTTTTTTTTTGTCCACAATTCCTCCTCCGTCAGCATAAATTTCTTATGAAGTCTGTGTTGTAAAATCTTAGGATAAGACTTAATGTCCAGTAAATATTACCTGGCTCACCTTGTTTTCATGTACAATAGTTAAGCTCCATCCTTGTCTCAACACAAAACTCAACAATATCATCAAATAAAAATCTTAATGTAGTCCAGAGAACAACAAAATTGATTTTGCTTTTGAATAAGAAAAGATGACTAAAGCCATAGCAAATACCATGCAATAAAGAACTTCTTACTTCATAAAAAGCAACCACTTTAATACATTAATGTATAATTTGTAAAAGGTATAATCCTGACTCTTATGAAAATATAAAATGACCATATGTCAAAGATTGTTTTCTACTCATAGGTTACTAAGATTAGTTCAGAGGAGAACTTAAAGAACAACTATTATACACAAAGGAAATCAGGAATTCTGAAATGAATAAGTTGATAGATGCAAAACTAGTTAATATTCCATGGGGCAATGAAATGTACTGTTTGAGGTGTGTTTCTTTTATAAGGTGGAAATCAATCATATTTCTATGGAACATAGTTCATTTGCATTCGTATGTCATGAATCATTGTATTAATATCTATTTTCTACAACTTAACTTCAACCGTTCCAGAGTTATACAATAGCCTAGTCAATAGAAATATACAGGGGCATCCACTTATGGACTCAGATAATTCACGGAGAGTCACTAGACAACATCTACACTCCATTGAAAGAATACTTAGGCATCTTTTTTGCCCATTTTCAACTCTTAAACAAGTTTTCCAAACAATTTAAGGTAAGATATTACATTCCCCACCTTACTTTTGGTTTGTCAGAATAATGCATGATAACATTTAGATTGTTCCAACTTTTTTCTATTAGAAGCAATACTTCACTGATTATTCTTACACATAAGTTTTAATACATATTTATTAGTTTTTGTGCAGGAAAGTTTACTGTAAGTGGAATTACTAAGTCAAAGGCCATGACCATTTTAAAGAGGGGCCAAACAACCAACTGATCACCAAAAATGCTGAGCCAATTTCATTCCCAATAAAAAGTATAGGCTATAACCATATCTGCAAACATTTCTAATAGTTAATATTAGAAATCTTTCAATTTGATAGAGAAAATGATTTTAACATGCTTTTCTATAATAAAATGGTATACCATAGAGTTGTGAGGATTAAATAAAGCATACAAAATAGTCCTTGCTGTTTGATAAAATACCCAATATATGTATACTTTGTTCATTTTCTTTTGAAAGGATTGTTTTGGTTATTTTAATTAATTTAAGGTGCTCTGTCTATTTGGGGGGATATTAAACCTTTGTCTAATACATACTAGTATATTGAGATATTTGACAAATATTATGAGACATACATACATATTCGTTTAAGTCAAACATCTCTGTAGTATTTTCCTTCTTGGGTATTTCCAAAATTTATAAATATATTTTATAATTTTTATATGTTTTTTATGATTTTTTAGTGCATCTGGAATTTATTTCACACATAGTATAAAAATGGAATGTAAATTTATATCTTAGATGAATAAACTAGTTGGCTTGAGATAATTTAGTGAATAGTTTTTTTCCTCACCAATTTGAAAAACTACCTTTATTACTCAGATAGTTTTATGAGAGGCTAACTTTGAAATTTATATTATGTATCACTGATCTATTATTTATTTTTGAAACTATACAACACTGTTTTAATTACTGTAGCCTTATATTTAGAGAAGCTAGCCCCCTCAATGTTCTTTTCGACATTTTGCTTAGTTCTGCCTTCACATTTACTCTTCTCATTGAATTCCAAAGTCACCTTATTCAATTCCACAAAAAGCCTGAAAGGACTCTAAGTGAGTTTACACTGAATTTATAATATATTTGAGGAAAATTGAAAATATTTAATTAAATTGGTATTTTTATGCCAGAAACTCAACCACTACTTCATTTATTTGGGTAGTATTGTATTTCTCTTAGTAAACTTTTATAGTACTGTTATTTAGGCTTTACACATTTATTAGTTTGGCATTTTTAGTTTTTGATCTATTGGGAATGAAATTTTTTTTCTTTTAAATATATCTTTTTATTGATTTTAGAGAGGAAAGGAGAGGGAGAGAGAGAGAGAAACATCAATGGTCCTTGTTGTTTGATAAAACACTCGATATATGTATACTCCCACATGCTCCACACTAGGGATTGGGTCTGCAACCCAGATGTGTGCCCTGACTGGGAATCAAACAGTGATCTCCTGATTGACAGGTTGACTCAACCATTAATAATGGCCAGACGAGTCATAATCTTTTTTAAAAAAATAAATCTTTATGGTTCAGATTATTATAAATGTTCCTCTTTCTTCCCCTCATAGCTCCCCTCAACCTGGTTCCCACCCCTCTCCATGCCCTTACCCCCACCACTGTCCTCATTCACAAGTGTAAGATTTTTGTCCAATTTTTTAGCATTACATTCTCTAATTGTTATTTTTGGTATACAACAAAGCAATTAATTTAAAAAGATGTTTACCTTATGGTTACTTTCCTAATTGCATAAGTTTTCAGTTGATCCCCTTAAATATTCTAGGCAAAAGATCATATCACTTTTAAATAATGATAATTTGGTCTCCTTTCCAATATCTATACCACATTTCTTTTTCTTTATTATTCTATTGGCTAGGATTCTCAAAGGGGTGGGAGAGGTCAATGGGGGAAAAGAGGAACAGATGTAAGACTTTTAACAATAAAGATTTCTATAAAAACCTTGAATAATGGAGGTGATGTCAGGCAATGTCATATTCTTTACTGTGATGTTAGTGGAAATGATTCAAATATTTTGCCATTAACTAAATTATTTCTCATATATTTTAAATAGCTCTTCTTTTTTTTTTTAGGAATTGATCTATTAAAGAAAAAGATGGCAACTATTGTGATAAGTGACTTTCCTGTCCACTCTCTTTAATGTCTATACCTATAGCACCTGGTATTATTTAGAGCAAGCACTGCTTACTCTAATGATGGTGTATTGAAGGATTATCAAACTATAGCTCAGCCCATGGGCCAATTCCAACTCAGCACCTGTTTTGTAAAGACAGCTTTCTGAGAACACATGCCTTTTTATTTACATAGTATGTTTGTTTTGCAAAGTTGGATAGTCACAACCAAGATCATATGGCCTGGTAGGCCAAAAATATTCACTACCTGGCCTTTGCAGAAAAAGTTTGCCTACCCTTGAATCATTCCATAGTCCCCTTAAAATGCTTATGAATTTGTTGGTTAATAATGCTTATAGTCTTCATTAAAAAAGCTAAAACCAGATTTTTCATTTTTGGGAAATGCTTTGTTGATCAGATAGATAATACTGAACATATACTATATTTAACGTTTTTCATTATGTAGGATTGTATTTTGCAACTAATTTATCTTGGTGGAAGCAGTCCTGCTCAAAATGCACTATTTTAGGGATTTTTATAAATAATAAAGGCAGATGATGATTGACTCTTATACTCAAAAACCTTTTGTGTCAGTCACTTCTTCAACCCTCCATGACACCGGATTCTTAGCTAGGGTGATCTCTGAGAGCCTGGCATATGTAAATTGCTTTTGTACTTGGGAATTTTGCCTTTAGTCCTTTACTGCTTAGGGAACAGATATATGTATGTACAATGAAAGAAAACCCTTTAACTGTCAAAACAAAGCTACATGCATCTATAATTACAGGGGTTTACTACCAATTTGGGGACATCCTTTCTTGATCATTAAATACTGCTTGGATATTTAATTTGAATTATATGTAATAATTTCTTAACAAAATTCCAGAAAGTCTGAAGATCCTCATAATTGCCAAATAATTATTCTAGATTCTCTACTGGATTACTCTTTGGGACAGAATACCAGGATTCCCTATATCTGGAGTATCTGTCTCAATAAAATAGGCTTTACAAAAACTACAAATTACCTCACTGCCTTGACATATTTGTATTACTGCAGAGGTGCTGCCTTCATATTCTCTGTATACCTTTAAGATAGGCCATCAGGGTTTATGGGTAGATTAGGTATGGCATGTAAGGCAAAAGTGACAAAAATGATTCCAAGTTTTTGGGTCTAAACTAAATATGGATAAAAAAATCAGGAAAAAAGCAAACCTATCCTGTCTAATAAAGAGAGAATATGCAAACTGACCATCACTCCATTACAAAGCTGGATGCACCCACAGCTGAGGCCCAGTTCCTTAACGAGCAATCAGCAGGGACCTGAGGCTACGCCCTCCCTGCCGCTATGGAGTTTGACAGGGAATCTCAGACCGCTCCCCGCAACTGGCAGGGTTTCACAGAGGACCTCAAGGTGCACTTCCTGTCCTGGTGCTGGACTAGGGGACCTCAGGCCGCATACCCCACCTAGGAGGGCTTAACAGGGGACCTCAGGCCATGCCTCCTACCCAGTGGGGATTGATGGGGGATCTCAAGGTTCACCCTAGTGCTGGGTCAGGGGAACCTAGGCCATGGCCCCTCCCAGCTTCACCCCTGCTTGTGGGGCTTGACAGGGAACCTGAGGATGTGCCCTCCCTCCTGGTGCTAGGCCAGGGGACTTGAGGCTGTACCCCTCACCTGGCAGGGCTTGACGGAGGACCTCAAGGCATGCCCCCCACCCTGGTCTGGGGGACCTCAGGCCACAACCCCTATCCTGGCACCAGGTCAGGAGACCTGAGGCTATGCCCCCTGCCTGGCAGGGATGGTACTGGCTGATTCTGAATCTAGCCCAATGGGGTAGGGGGGCCTGGCTGGGTCTGGGTCTCATACAATTTTGAGGTGCATGTAGGTGGATGGGGACTTGACTCTGGTCCCATGGTGAGCCCCAGACTCTGACAGGAGGAAGGTTTTCATATATATTTTACTAATTTTCTTTCATCTCTGACATTTCTATTATAGAGAAAGGGCCAATAGCAATATTAAACTATTTCCTCTAATTAATTCCCTTTTAATGTGCATGAATTTCATGCACTGGGTCACTAGCAGTAAATAAGGTTCAATTCAGATTTTTCTAAAAGAAAAATCTTTATATTGCCCGAAAAGTTGGTCTTGTGAAACACAAGTCAGTGATATCTGCATTAGGGTACAAATAGGAATTGGGGCAAAGGTAGCTGTCATCACTCAGAATCTGTTATGCCCACCTAGTGCCAGCTGAGTTACCTTGAAATTATATTGATATTTTATTAATCCACCCCTTGTGTAACCGTGAAAATAAACTGCCCCAGTGATTGCCCTCACTCAAGAGCACTCGTAAACAACCCATGGTAAATTAAGCAAATCCTTGTAATACAATTCAGGAGATGGTTAAAATTTGCCTAGAGGAAGGGGCCACATATTTGGAATATTTACAGCTTTAAAAGAGACTAAAATAGCAATAGCTCAAGAGCTCTGTTATGAATAGCTGTGCACTGTTATTCCACATAGAACACATCTTTCATTAGAGTGTGGTTCACTCTCCAAGAAGAGAGGCAGCAGGGTATGGAAAAGCTGCTTGGGTTTGGAAACCGACCAGGCTGACTGTGAATCCCAGTTTTGACACATTAGCTACGCAGCACTGAGAAAGGTGCTAAACCTCTCTGAGCCTCATTCACTTTCTCTACCTGTAACCTCAGGACAATAATCTCCATCTTGCTTGGATGTTGTGAGGATTTTAATCAATGTTTATTAGGTCTGGTACCTGTCAGGTGATAAGCAAATAGAGATATGGTAATACTAGAGGCCTGGTACATAAAAATTCATGCACTGGAGTTGTGGGGGAGGACCCTCAGCCTGGCCTGCGCCCTCTCACAGTCAAGGACCCCTTGGGAGATGTCAACCAACTGGCTTAGGGTCACTCCCCAGGGTATCAGGCCTAAGCCATTAGTCCAGCGGTTCTCAACCTGGGGGTCACGACCCCATTAGGAGTCGAATGCCCCTTTCACTGGGGTCACCTAAGACATCCTGCATGTCAGATGTTTACATTATGATTCATAACAAGAGCAAAATGACAGTGATGAAGGAGCACTGAAAATTTTACAGTTGGGGTCACCACAACATGAGGAACTGTATTAAAGGGTCTCAGCATCAGGAAGGTTGAGAACCACTGCATTAGTCAGACATCTTGATTGTTGCTGTGGAGATGGGAGAGGCTTCTACCATCACTGCTGTGCTGGCCAGCCATGAGATAGCTTCTGGCTGAGCGGTAATCCCCCTATGGAAGCACACTGACCACCAGGGGGCAGCTCCTGCATTAAGCATCTGCCTCCTGGTGGTCAGTGAGCATCATAGCGACTGGTCATTCCTGGTCATTCTGCAGTTAGGGTCAATTTGCATGTTACCCTTTTATTAGATAAGATATTAAATATAAGTATTAATGACTGTTATATATTGTTATAGAAAATTATATATTAATATTGGTATTAACATATTAAGTTTTATGTATTAATATAATAATAATAGTAATAATGTAACAATAACATTCAAAGCAGAATAAATCCTAATATATTTTCTTAGAAGAAATAAAAAACTTATTTCTATCCGACCATGTCATGCCTACAGTTTTGGTGGCCTACATATTGCTAGTTGCTTGGATGAAAAGAAGAAATACAAATTGAAAATGTGGCAACCTTAAACACTTCAGCAACTGATGGTAAACAAGACAACTAACATCTGTTTCCTGATGTGATCATGAGAGTATAAAATCTGAAAGAGAGAGAGTTTGTAATATCCTAGGCCAATTTGCAAATGGGATTTGTGCTGTCAACGTCCCCTCCCCCACCTCAGGATTTCAGGACTGCCTGTCTCTCTAACAATCACAATGAAAACACTTTGCAAGTATTTCCAGAAACCTTCTGAAACTCAAGAAAACTTGATTCAGCATTTCAAAGAAGATATGCATGTTTTGAAAATTTCTCCTTTTCGCTATATTTCCTCTTACATGAATTGGTGACATTGGGATTTGAGTTCAAATTATAAATTAAAACCTTATCATTGGTATCAAACTAGGATTCTGTAAAATTTCATTTGTGATTCCTTGCTAGAAGACAAAAAAGATGATATTTGGTGGATCTAAATAGGCCATAGCGTTCTTGCTTTTTAATGCAGTTCTCTTGGAAGAGACAAGAAAGATCAGGCCACTCTACCACAGACTGCAGAGGGTGAACAATTGAAGGTCTCCAGATTTACTGGGCATCTTTTACTGAACCAGTAACTGTGCCCAGCACTGTGGCAGATTATCTCATCGGTCCTTAGAATAAGGCAGATGTTATGACTTCCATTTTACAGATGAGGAAACCGTGGTTAGAGAGATTAAGTAACAAGCTGAAATCCACACACCTGTGGTCCAGTTGGGATAAGAACACAGATCTCTCCTGATTTCCCATAGAGTTCTTTCTTCGAGTGCCATTTCCCCTTCCCATCCCCACTCCCCCACCCCACAACCTCCCTATTCCCATCCCAGAAGGTCAGGTGGCCTTTCTTTTTATCACCTGTTTGGGTTCAATGCCACCACTATGGTGGCAATACCTGAGTTACAGGAGTAATATGATCCCCAAGAAATACCTCCGGAAGTCCCCAGCACGCACAGTGCTTTGTAATCACTAACAGGGAACTATCAATGCACTATTTCAAAGCCAGCCTGAATCTTCCAAATGACAGGAAAGCCCTAAATATCTGCTGGGGGAATAAAAACTACTTAATTCCTTAATTACAAATTATATCACCCCATTTTACACATGAATAGTTAAAAAGCCACCACAGGCTATGCAATCATTGGCTAATAAAAAAAGAACATCCTAAGGTTTTGATTTATTGTCCCTGCTATCAGAAATGACCACAGCCACCGCTGCAAATGTGTAAACAGCCTCAATGAAGGTTTAATGTGCTTTAATCACGAGCTTCCATTGTCTGCCAGCAGCGAGATGACGCTCTGTGCTCCTGAGCATTGTGTAATTAAAATCCTTTCACTCGAAAGAGAAGAGGAGACAGTTATCAACTAATTTATGAAAGAAACAGGGAGAATCTTCTATTACCAGCAAGAGGGGCAGTAGGAATTTTGATTTAGGGGTGGACATTATGAATTGCCACTGAGACTTCAGAGGCAGGCTTCTCAGATACCCAGCCTTCACAAGAGGCCGAGTCAAGGTGATAATAACAGACGGTGGTGAACAGATCCAGCTTCTAAGCTGCTTCCAATTACCTGCTTCCCTGCCTGGGAAAGTTCAGAGGCTTCCCGAAAGCCCCTGTGCCGGTAGTTCCAAGAGTGCCATGTCAGCTCGACATAAAAACAACGGGGTGCTCACAAAGCCGGGTGACCTGATACTAATCAGGGCAACCACACAACAGAAACATGCAAAGTCACTCCCTCTTCTTCCTCAGAGAGCATTCTCCTGTGGGGACTTTTTAGAGAGGTGGTAACAACTCACAGACATTTGGAAAGTTACAACAGAAACCACCACCACAGGAGTCAAAGGGCTCCTGACAGTCTGCAACATCATCCTAGAAAGAACCGTTCTTTCTGTCCAGATACCTCTACTTCTCACCTTCTGTAGTAAGTGGCTGGCCCACCTCCACAACCCCCTGCTCTACAGAATAAATCACCACTGACAAACAAACACTGAGGTTAACCTTAAAAACCGCCTCGGCTGCAAACGAAGTAATAAGAATGGATGCATGTGGAGCTGCTGAAAACAGTTTTTTCTTTCAGCCCAAAGGCACCCAAGAAAATACGGTTGCCTTGGAAGAGCTTTCATTGTTAGGGATGGATCCTGTTTTCAAAGGGAGAATGACAGTCATTGATTCTGCTTTCTGAAGCTCTTCATCGTTCCTAAAATCTATCCCTGCTTTCTGGCTCCACACCACCCAACAGAGCCTTGCAGCAAACTGACCAGAAGTAATGCCCACCAAGGAGACAGATGATACGGTACATGTTCATCTTCCTTGAGTCTGGAGGGTATGGTTACTCCTCTCTATGGTCTTTGTGGTTCATAGAGTTCTTTCCCGGGTTTATAAGTTCTAAGTCAGCCAGATTTATCCTAGGAAGCAGACTTGTTCATAATATCCCTTTTTATGTTTAATACTCCAGGATGATGAGAGGCTCAAAACACAAAATTAATTTTGCATTATATAGTTCCAGATGAAAGAATAAAAACCACTCCAATGTGAATGTCTCATTATCCCCAGGAGAAGTATTGTTCTTTAATTACTTAAAAAAACAGTTTCTCAAGTTACTGAGCATCTCAAACGACTACCAAAAAAAACAACAGATGACAGAGACAGCAGCGCACAGCCCAAGTCTAAACAAAGGAACAGATTTGTGATTGACTATTATTCCTATTTAACTTTATCTCTGGCATGTTTAGGGGGTATATATGCTATCACAAATCATCTGCACTAGAAAAAGATAAGACAATCCAGTCCAAGTGAGATGGAATTTGGAAGAAAATTCTTCACCTGTGCCTTAGGAAAAGAGCAGGTTCAGGTCAGACTCGGCTATTTCTTGACAGGCTAAAGTTAGCCAGCTGGTCTTGGTTGGAAACCAGGCAAATCAGCAGGAGTGTATAGAAAACGGGCTGTTTGTGTCAGTGGGAGTGCCTGACTTTCGGAAAGTGGCATGCACTTCCCACAATCCAGCGAAACAATTAGTTCATTTACCTCCAACCCCTGGCAATCAGGACTGCTTTTTGGTTTGAAAGAATTAAGAAACTGAAAAAGAATAAAGGGACAATTGAAGAGTTCAACCTCCTTCGAAGATTCAACGTAGGTGTTACAATGGACTAGTTAGCCTGTGGAGAGAAAGTCCAAGCTCGTAAAGGTAACAGCTACCACAACTAAAAACTGCAATAGTGAAGGTCAAATACAGCCTTTCCAATGAAAGCCTATGCTTTCCGGCCTCCTTATACTGTATGCTCTTCTCAGGGGTCATGCTCAATGTAGAGTCTAAAATCGGGACTATTGATGCAGAGATCAGGGCCAGGCCCACCCACGGTGATGCACTGCCCCAGGAGTAGAACAAGACCAAGAATCATGACACACTTCCTGGACAGGACAAACATGAAGAGGGAGAAGGTACAGCCCAGGATATGCAAATAGCACTTGCAAATGATCAAAGAGAATGGTATGTAGCCATTCCGGAGATGCTGGGGTTCAAAGTGTTTTTAAAAGCCTAGTTACTATTATGCCCAGAGTTTGGGGTCCCCAATAATCCACCACTAAGGAACCTTTTCCGATGCAAAAGCAAAGAGTCTTTATTCAAACCTGGGTTTGGCTCTCAACCTCTTTCTGGAGCAGCATTGAGGCAAGAGAGCGAGCTGTTCGGGAACAATGAGTTTTATGGGGTAAGATAATTAGGGGGCTTAGGAAAGTGATGAGGGTTACAGAGATTGGTCACTTGAATTAGGGTCTTTCTGTGGTTTAGCCTTATTAGGACCCTCGCTGTGTTCCTGGAGCTTCATTGGTCCTTTCAGGTGAGGGTCGGGGAAGTTAAGACATTGCTGGCACACCTGTGGCCACTCCCAGAAAAGGGAGGGGGTTTAGGCAGGGGTCCCAGCCCTATAGGACAAGATGGAGGGGAATTCATTTCCTTTCAGTTACATTCTTTACTTTTTCCATAGTAAGCCTTTAAAATCCAGTGTGTATTTTACACGTTGAACACACATCAGTTTGGAACAGCCACAGGGAAGGTGCTCAATAGTCAATACGTGGCTAGAGTCACTACTGAATGAAATCATTTGATACCATTTTGCTCTTCCTGCAGTGTCCGGAGCCCAAAGGTCCTCCACCAATGTTGCTGACAAATGAGTCTCAGACACAAGCAATACTCAGTATTGCATCGTTAGTGCCTCAGGTTGAAAGTTCCATGTAAGGTGTTTCTGATAAGTAATTGTGCATGCAATATTTCTCTAACCTTTGGATTCTTAGTGATTCCTGGGTGCATGGGTGGATTCACTGAGTCAGGTCTCATTACGTTACGGGTATGACTAATACTTGTACTGTGCTGCAGGCAGCTCCTTCATATGTGCAGAGACTTGGGAAGAGAAAGCTTTTCCTAGGGCTATTCTACTCCTGAGGGCCCACAGGTTCCCACAGGGCACAGAGGTATGCATGCTTCTTTGACTAATTTGTTCAGTTTTTCTTTCTTTCTTTCTTTTTTTTAAGTGTCTTCTGTTGAATCAGTTGCTTGGTTGCCACTCTGCTCACTTTCTGCTTCTGTACTTGCCTTGTTTCTCAGTCCCTCTACCTTTGCAGAGCTGGGGCAAGAGTTTCAATGGAGCCGCGCCTACCCTGTGTCTAAAAACTGAAAGTCATAAATCAAGTCAACAAACTATGTTCATTCTTTCCCCATTGACAAACACATACTGAAAACATGAAAGATCAACAGATATGTGCAAAACTATGGTTTTATATGTCCTGTTAATAGGCCAGTAATATTTAGAAGACCAACAAAAACTGATTGAAAAATGAGTGTTTATTTAAAATATAAATGTTATTTTTCTTGCAGTTATACTAAACTATTGCAATCAAGGTTTTCACACACTTTGTGCTTTCTTGACAATAATAATCAAAAGCAGGAGTGAGCAAGCTTTTTCTATAAAGGATGAACAGTAAATATTTTCAGATCTGTGGGCAATAGCATCTCTATAGCCACTAGTCAGTAAAGCGAAAGCAGCATAAGTGAGTGTGGCTATGCTCCAATAGAAATGTTATCCGAATATCATAACATTTTTATATGTCACAGATATTGTTCTTTTGATTTTTCCCAATTATTAAAAAACATACACAATATTTTTAGCATGCAGACTATATAAAAACAGTCTTTAGGGTATAATCTGCTGACCCCTTATCTAAATGATTAAAAAAAGAAATGCAGTTTATTTCAAAGTGTACGAAGTTTGAGTATAATATAAAAATGTAAATTAAATTAAATGTAAAAATTCAAAAAGTGAATCTTTTTTATAACATCTAAAGATTTATTTTATTCTAAAATATATTCAAAATTACCTACTAAAATAAAAAGGCAAAATACACATTTCAATTAATAC